>CM021106.1:199309215-199593780 GCA_007115665.2 Sequoiadendron giganteum
TTCCTCTTTCTTGTTTTTTATGGGCAATCTATTTTAGTTTGTTGAAAATCAGATGCTTGTCATTCATTTCCCATGGGCCTTGGTGATTTTTGTTTTGGAAAATAGGAGCTAAGTTTGGATAAAACTCAGGAAGCCTAAACATGATCATCATATGGATCATCTTCTCTTGGACTATGTTTATGCAATGGTTCATCATCTTCAGAATCAGAGTATGCATGTCTCCTTTGTGATTTTGTTGAAACTAGAGAATTTGTCTCACCATCATCAGATTCTTCTAAACCTACAGCTACAAGAAGATCTTGGGCATTTTCTGCATAATTTTGTGCCTTATCACTCATATAATTTGCCTCATCTTCCATGACAACATCAAGTTCCTCCATATAAGAACCATAAGCCTTGTGGTTCTTATCCTTCTTCTTTTTCTTCTTTTGTTTCTTCTCAAAATGACCAGCCTCATCATCATCATCATCCTTGTCCTTACACTTACTCTTCCATAATTCCTTCACACGTTCAAATTGCTCCTCTTGTTGCATCACCCGCTGAAGTTCTTCCTCTTGCTTTCTCCTCTCCATCTGAATCCATCATTCTTCGTCATCTTTTCATTTTGCTTCATTAGCCAAGACAAGTTGGTGTGCTACTTTAATTGTTTCTTTTTCTTTAAGCCAATCACCTGTTTTTAGTTCCATGTTGCCAAGCATACATAAAGCATTTGATGAGTTTTTATCCACCTTAAGTGCACCCTCAATCAATTCTAGGCTTGGTGCATTGTAGAAACAGATTCCAAGAGAAGATGATGCATACAATGACGATGGATAAGCTACCTCAAAATATTCATCAATCAAATATGCTTTGTCCCTTCCAAATTCATTTGACATAGTTAAATGAGATCTTATCAAAAACCTCAAATGAATCATCTGTATGTTATCTTTTCATTTTTTCTCTTTCTTGTTTTTTATGGGCAACCTATTTTAGTCTTTATTTTAGAACATTTTCTGCGTCCTTCAATGTATTATGCTTTATCTTTCTATAAAATTATGGATTAAAAGAACCTATAATTGAAAATAGATTAATTCATCTATTTTTATTTTATAGTCCCAAATAGGTGGATTAAATTATTCTTCTGTTAAACAAATCTTGTAGAATGTAATGCCCCCTTTTTGAAATGAAACCAAGTTGAAACTCAAATGCTCATAATTCATTTCACATGGGCCTTGGGGATTTTTGTTTTGGAAAATAGGAGCTAGGTTTGGTTAAAGCTAAGGAAGCCTAGACATCATCATCATATGGATCATCTTCTCTCAGACTCTATTTCTACAATGGTTCATCATCTTCAGAATCAGAGTATGCATGTCTCCTTCATGATTATGTTGAAACTAGAGAATTTGTCTCGCCATCATCAGAGTCTTCTAGACTTGTAGTTGCAAGAAGATCTTGGGAATTTTCTGCATCATCTTGTGCCTTATCACTCATATAATTAGCCTCATCTTCCATGGCAACATAAGGTTCAGGATCCATATAAGAATCATAAGCCTTGTGGTCCTTATCCTTCTTCTTTTTCTTCTTTTCCTTCTTTTGTTTCTTCTTCGATTGACCAACCTCATCATCATCATCATCCCTGTCCTTACACTTACTCTTCCATAATTCCTTCACACGTTCAAATTTATCCTCTTGTTGCATCACCCACCAAAGTTCTTTCTCTTTCTTTCTCCTTTCCATCTAAATCCTTCATTCTTCATTAGCTTTTCATTTTGCTTCATTAGCCAAGACAAGTTGGCATGCTACTTTAATTGTTTCTTTTGCTTTAAGCCAGCCATCTATTTTCAGTTCCATGTTTCCAACCATACATAAAGCATTTGATGAGTTTTTATCCACCTTAAGTGCATCCCCAATCAATTCTAGGCTTAGTTGGATCTCATTTCGAGCTTGAGCCATGGCTACAAGATGTAGATATGCATCCATATAATCAAAAAACTTGAACAATTTTGGCCTATATAAAAGATTTGGTTTTTTAGTATCATGTAGCTATTTAAACAACCTAGCAAAATTAAATAGTATTGTGACTTAATCCCATGGCAACTCAAGTGAAACACCAACTTCTTCTAGTTGATGGAAGAATTCCATATCCTTAAAGCACACAAAAAAAATACATAATTGGCACTGGGGCTTTTATTTATGAATTCAACCCAAATGCCATTTCCTAATGCCTCCATAAAAGTTTGTTGAGCCAACGCTAGTTCATCACACTCAAAATGAAGAACCCCAATTGTTAGGGTTAGAAGGCAGATATCTAATAGTTAAATGCATATTTGATCAATAAAAAAGAGAAATAAAAATGCACAAAAAAATTATAGCAACAACAAGATAACACAGAGAATTTAACGTGGTTCACTCAATATGGGCTACATCCACAAAACCCTAGACATCCAATGATTTTATGATCCAATGCAAAACATAAATTACAATCTCGTGAATAATGCCCCATTGCAACTCCCATCCCAACCGCTTATTACAAGCTTTTTAGAAGCTTCTAGAATTAGGGTTTTACAAAATCATTTTTTATCTTGTCGGTGACGAAGTGAAAAAGTAGGAGATATTTTTTTCTCGGGGGATGCCGCTCCTAAACCCTTGCTTTTCGGGGGCTATCGCCATCGAACCCCCACCCGGGGCCCAGCCCAACCCCAGACCACGATGAGGATACATGAAGAGTGTACAATATAGCATGATTAGTCGCCATATACTAGCACCAATTTTGTTTAACACTTCAATGGGTACTTCTTCTCTGCTCTTCTTCAAAAGAGACTTTTCTATCTTAAGAGAATCTAAGGCTACACTAGGGTTTATTGATATTAATAAGTCACCCATCTTGATAAATGCATGGGAATCACGTGGATCTATGCGAGTTGCCTTTCTTAAAATTTCCAAAGCCTTCTCTTCCTACCCTTGCTGAGCATATATATGGCCTACAACTTTTAAGCTCTCACACTTATTAGGGTGGACCTCCAAAACCTTTTCAAAATTTGAAAGAGAACTCTTAGGATCTCTCAGCTTCAATTGAACCTATCCATAAAAACCTGTGGCCTTTGGATTTCCTTGACTGATGCCATGTAGTAGTAGCCAGTGGTGTCATAATCACCTTTACTATGATAAGATCGTGCAAGATTATAATATGAGTGAGATTTCATGAGAGGGTGGTTAGTTGAAACAAGAGCTGTCTTAGCCAACTGTTCCACAAGAAAATGTTGCCTTGTGAAGAAAAAATGGTTTTCCAAATGATTCAATGCCATTGCACAGTACAGGTATAATTCAAAGGCTCTATGCATCTTTTCCATTCCTTCATGAACACTACCTTTTTCACTAACTGTGAGAATCCTATAATTAAAAAAAGCACAAAACTGACCACAGAGATTTTTCCCCATTTCAAACAACAAAT
Organism: Sequoiadendron giganteum; assembly: GCA_007115665.2. Classification (NCBI taxonomy): domain Eukaryota; kingdom Viridiplantae; phylum Streptophyta; class Pinopsida; order Cupressales; family Cupressaceae; genus Sequoiadendron; species Sequoiadendron giganteum. The sequence goes on from CM021106.1 coordinate 199,312,646, forward strand.
TGCCAAAAAAATGCAAATAAAATCACGTTGCCATGAGAGCATAGCTTATTAATTAATATTATGCTTTGATATATTTTTTACAAGCATCCATAGCTTGTTTGAAATCACTTGTTTTAGGATTTTAGCCATAGCAGCAAGGTAGTGATTTATTTGATAAAATGCTTGGTAGACATGTATGCAAAATGTGGTAGCATAGACAAGGCAATGAACTTTTAAAAAAATGCCTCAAAGAAATTTGGTCTCATAGTGATAGAATTCCATGATGAATGCCATGGCAAGTGAATTTTTATGGATTGTAATGGCATTCCATCACCATGAGACCACATTTCTTTGAGGAATTTTTTCAACTAGTTCACTGCCTTGTCTATGCTATTGCTTACTATTATGCTTTGATAGATTTTTTCCAAGCATCCATAGCTTGTTTGAAAGCACTTGTTTTAGGATTTTAGCCATAGCAACAAGGCAGTGAACTGCTTGATAAAATGCTTTGGTAGACAATATGTATGAAAAATGTGGTAGCATAGACAAGGCAGTGAACTATTTGAAAAAATGCCTCAAATAAATGTGGTCTCATGGAATTCCATGATAAGAAAATGCAATTGGTAGCTGCTCTTAGTTATTAGTTGTGTAATGTGAAGTAATTGCATAACTTCTTAGGTTGACTTTGTAAAAACTATATTGTAATTGAAATTTTTTCATCTATCAACATCTAGTTATTAGTTATGCAATGTGAAGTAATTCTTTGAGTTTGAAAGATGTGCAATGCAATGTAATCAATAATGCAAATGATTATGAACAAATAATTGATACCAATTCATAATATACCCCTATATTCCAACCTCAAATACATAAAAAATCCAATCATACACAATATTATCAACAAACAATTCAGACCAAAATTCGAGCACCAAATTAAATCTTCTTGTCCTTGATTACTTCAAATAGATATTGCAATATAACAGAAGTCTCCTCATATATGTTTCTATAAATTCCTATGATGATGATATCAAAATTCAGTCTTAGTTTCTCTTTTATAAGAGAAGCAACAAGCTTCAGACCGTTACAAAATATGGCATATTTTCAAAATTCATGCCTCTTCGTATAAAATAAACTAAAAATTGGTTTTTCTTAAAACACAAAATAGTGAAAGTAGATAACTAATAAAGTCTACAACACTCGTGACACCATAGTCCGTTAATCTCCATAAGGCACCTGTGATCACTGAAGATCTGTTCAAGGTCCTTTCTCCATATTAGTGTATCTGAATGTACGGTTCTTCCACTGTGATAGCCTCAATGCCTACTGAATGGGGGGAGGACCCATATACCTCTGTTCCCACTCATACATTGCATAATCATGTGGCCATTTGTATTCTTGAATTTTCAATATATTTTCAAGGTGAATCTTCCACCGACTGTCTAGTAACGCCCTGTCATCCATGATAAACTTAGAATATCCAACATCCAACGCTATTACTCCATCCATGATTAATTTGAACTTGTCAAGACTCAACTCACCATCCTTTTGTATGTAAGTGATGCACTGTGGAACAATCTAGCCAAATTCACTCTTCCATTCGTTGAGGTCCTTCAAGTGGTCATCATCTTTCAATAGTTTTGGCATAGACGAATTATTAAGAGTATGAAATGAATCTATTCTTGTTCTGATCTTTTGGTCCTCTCCCTGCATATATTGGAATTCATCTATAACTATTTTGGCCATCTGCTATGTAGGTTTTAATGTTGCAGGAGCCTCAGTACTCCTCTGTAAGATTCTGCACAAGGTTACCAATGTGTGGTGTATGGGTTGCCAGTTCTTAAAAAGGGGATCTAGTATGGGTAGATGTGTTTTCATCTGATCAATTTCCTATATCAGTGAGCTGTAGTAATTATACACACTTTCCAACTTATCCACAATTAGCTTTATCCTATGCTCGAGGACCTTCTCTAAAACATTGCAAATTTTCTTTTCACTCCTTCCTTACCCTCATTGTTGGCTTTCTTTAACTCTTCAATCTCCTATCTAAGAATGCTCACTTGTTTAGTAGAAGCACTTTCTATATCAACTGTTGGAGTAGGAGTATGCTAGTATAACATTATTTTCTTGTTTTGTGAGTTGCTTGCTCCTTTCAATTATTCCTTAAACTTCACATTTTCCATGAACAATTTATTGACTTCATCATTTAAAAATTTTTGTTCCTTTTCGTACTCTCCCAATCTAGCTTCCATCTCCTTAACTGCAACTCGGGTGAACACAGTGGAATGCATTGTCATGGTTGCAACTTCTAGAGGAGATGTATCCTTTAATGTTTTCACCATAGATGTCCCTTTCATTTTCTGCACTACATCTAGTAACCTTGGTTTTTGTGTACTCTTTTGTTTGGCCCAGAATGCCAAGGTTTCAATCTTAGGGTTATACCCTGTGCTACTTACCCCTTCATCTAAGTCAAACTCAACATTGGGTCCTCTTGTGTTCTCACTTGATCAAGTAAAACATTTTCTTTAATTCCATACTAGGGACAATAAGTATATTAATTTTCAAAATCATCTCTTTAGCCTCTTGTGGGCTGACATCAATATTATCAATCCTTAATTTATTAAAAGTTTGGTCTACTATTTGGTCATGCTAGGATTCCTCAGCTCCCATCTTATTTTTTTCAACCCTCACTTCAAATTCTCTCATTTTCATCTTAATTCAAAAGTCTTTAAATTTAGGGGTTTTGATAAATTCATCATCTTCCAAGAACTTGCGAGCTACATCTACCCTATCATCCTCATGCATTTATCTTTCTCCTTGTACCTCAATATCGGCTCTAGCTTTAGGCCTGTAGGCTTCAGTTTCAAGCATAGGTTGGTCCACTTCAACATCATCCTTGAAATGTCTTAACACATTAACTGCTTCTTCTATATCTCCAACCTCCTCACTTATTTCATAGGAAACAAGTGGCTCTATCTCTTGTGTCTTTTATTTTTTAGAAGGTGGTTGTTGAGGAGGTGATCCTAGAAGAGCATGACATACTAAAATGATGTTCAGTGTTGGTTTTGTAATTACAATATCAATCAACCTTTTGGGAGATAATTTGGAAAGTCTCCATGTATCTACTATAGTCTTAATTAATTCATGAAACTTATCAATTATCATATCAATCCTCTTGACAGGATCTGCTTCCTCTACAAAGTAACCCAAGAAATCACCGTGCTTCATCTTTCTTTCTTCCTCATGACTTTTCATAAGTTCCCATTTTCTCCTTCTATCATATACTTGTTGAGGAGTGAAACAATTTCTGATTACATCTTCTTCATAGTCAATTCGGTGAGTAACCATATCCTTGGTAAGGATGGTGCATCTTACAAAATTCATGTGACCCTCAGGGCCAAAAGCTCTTTCCTTTCTAGATTATAAAGATTACCTTGATTTTAGATAATTCTATAACTCTTCAAGTGTATCGGATCCCACTGATAGTTCCCAACATGTTGTCAAATTGGGTAGAAATGCACCCTTCCTTTGTTTACTCATGACATCCTTTTCCATCCATAGAATTTTCCACATGAACTCTAAAAAGGATAATCGAAGGGGGACAAACTTTGGCAGTATATGTGGGGCCTGTGGGAATCCATAAATCCTTATTATTGTGGTATCTGGTAGAAAAAACCAATCACCAAAGTTATGAGTATGGCCTTGCTTAGGTTTCAAAGCCAAAGGTCTTAACAATTGTAGCACAAGTGTGTGTAGTCTTGGTGGTTGGTGGCCAAGATCTCTCATAATTCTGTACACAAATTCATCATGGAATATCACATAATTTGAATTTTTAATTCTGCTATCCCATATATAACACCATGTTTCATTCATAGCAAATTCCCCTGCTTGTCAATTTGACCAAAATAAATCCTTTTGCTCCATCTATCTTTATTCTAGTATAATTTTAGGTGGAACAAAAAAGAATATTGCCTGAATGTTATGGGGGCTCTATTTTCCCTAACTTGTAGAAATGATTCATGCAATGCTTTCTCAAGATATGAGGCAAAATTATATTCAATGTTCGTCTCAGGGTTTTGGATCCTCATAGCCATCATCATTAAACCAACTGGCATTCTCTCTTCTGCATCTATCCCAAGTACTTGACAAAGAGAAAAGTAGGTTTTCTTGAAATATAATTAGAAATCTGAGACTTGAAATGGTTCAGTAGCAGAAGGGGATATAGGAATCACCCTGTTGTTCACACCCCTTTTCATGTAAATGGGGACTTCATCACTTCTATAGGTTTTCCTCAATCTAGTATATTCTTCTTTACTTATTTTCAAATCAATTTAGTCAAGGCTTGTTTGTTTAGGTCAAAACATTCAATGATGGCCGCTTTAGTCAACACAACTAATGGTGAACCATCTGACAATCTCATAGACCTAGTAGCCGGATGTTAACTTTGAGCCAGTACTATGATGAACTCTACATATATAAAAACATTTGGGACAATTAACTTGGCCAAATATAATACCCATGGATCTGACATTGGAATATTTCCCTCCCTTTTGTCATAAAATTACCAGAACAGTTTCCACCCAGAGATAGGGATAAGGGCATATCTACAACCATGAGCCACATCATTAAAAACATTCTTAAATCCTCTCTCAATTGATTCAAGTAGTATATCCATGAGACTGGTGTAAGGACCTGTTTTTAACCTTAGATTCTTCCTTTCTAGTTTCAGGTTCTTTCTTCTTGAGTGGCATGATGTCCTTTTTAGTTTCAGGTTCTTTCTTCTTGGGCAACATGATTTTTAACTATCTTAATTCTCCTAGTGGATCTGAAATGTAGAATTCCAAACAATCTTGAACTCATAAAACTTAATTCACAGTTTAACTATATTACTTCTCCTATACTTCTAAAATGCAGAATTCCAAACAATATTGTACTTGTAAAACTTAATTCACAAGAGTTTTGTGCACTTACCTGGATTATGATGGTTGCAGAGCTTAACCTCCTCGAACTCCCAGCTCCCCGCACAATAATTTTTGCAAATGAGTGTAAAGAGAATGTCAAATTCTTGGTTTAATGGCTTCCGAGCTCAGTCATGTCAACATTACTATCAACCTTCCACCAAATATTTTTCTCATAGTTTGAGTTTGAACATGTACCATTGATTTTACAAGATCGAACGACTGATGTGATTTGTGCATTTAATACCACTTTATCACCACCACTTTCTATAACTACTGCGGGGTAGAGGGGTATAAACCGCTATACTGCATGCTTCTTTGCATTTCATCGTGGGGTAGCGAGAACCTTACCTCTATACCGCAAGCTTGACTTATTTAACCCACGGTACTATGGTTTACATTAATGGTCACATATGGCTTACTGCCATACCACATGGATTACTACCACACCACATGCTTCGTCACATCCTTCCGCCGTATAGTGGTTCATATCGCCCTACCACAAGCCTTTATGATCTTCCTCGGGGATGGCGGGTTATTCCCTGCTATACCACATCCTTCATTTTTCCTTCTCGCGGTATGGCAATTTATGATGTATTTAAACTCTCTCATACCACCCAACCATGTCCTCATCATAATACTTCCGCGGTATGGCGGTAAATATCTTCATGTTGTCTGTTACACACCGCCAGCCCGCCAAGGGTTCAGATTACTGCTGAGGGATCACGGTAATAGACTGTTAAGGGATTTGGAATGTTTTTAGCTAGACATGTTTTTGCTTAAGTATATATATGATGATTTTTTTGCTTTGGCTTTGGGGTGATCCCACAATAATGGGTTACACTTTCTGGCCAAACTTGACATTAAATCAACATTTTTCATTGAATCTTCACTTTCTCACACCTATAGATTTGAAGATGAATCAAACTAGTGATTTGTGAGATTTTGTGTGTAGATTCTAATTAAATTTTTTTTAAAAAATTAAAAAATGAATTGTGAATTCTTTTATGTAATTTTTAATAACTTATTTTTCTACTAAACAACATTTTTGAAAAGTGATGTTTACTTTGGATTGCACAATTTTTTTTATAGAAAGGATACAATTCTAATTTTTAAAATACAGATTTTTCACACCAATATCTAGTGCATGGATATTTTTTCATAATTTTTTGTTACATGTATTTTTTAATTAATTTTCCTAAGTCAAAGTAATTATAATTTGGACAGATGTGTACTTCGGACCATATAACTTTTTTTGTATGCATTTGAATCAACTTATTATTTTTTTGTTGGAATAAGGACATCAATACCTAGTGCACATGTTTGTTTTATATATTTTTTTCTTTATTTTCCTATTTTTTTCGTATGTGTGAAAAAAAGAACTTGATGTTCATTGAAAAAACTACATTCACAAGAAATAAAAAACAAGTATAATAATCAAATTAAATATATTTAAAATTATACTTTTTGGGAAGCTTATAATAAGGGCTACATACTTAGAAAACATAAATTTTAAATGAATTCATTTGATCAACCAAAAGGTAAATCAAAAGTGTTTTTTTATCAATATTTTAATAGGTGTAGAGGAGACTCCATTATAGGTATGGTTTAAAACTAATGAGGTTATATCCAAGGGGTTTTGATCAAACCCTCTTTAATAAAAAAATATTTAATTGGAACCTTTAAAGGCTTAAATCATTATATTTTCCAAAAATATGTGATTTTAGGCAAAAATCAGGATGTCCCAGAAAGTGTAACCCATTATTGTGGTAGCACCCTTTCTATAGGTCTTTCAATGTCAGTCAGACCTAAAAAATTTATATGTTTAGTAAAAAATAAAAAGGAATATAAGGGTCAAGGCTTGGGTCATGGAGCTCAAGGTTAATTATGATGATGGAACTAGGGAAAATTTTAAGGTTCTAACACACCTCATGATGAACTAGACTATTATTTTCCTTCATCCTGCTTGTGTTATATTTTTATGAGTTCTTCTCTTGTGAATATATCCCTAAGAATTTTTTTTTTGATACCTATAATTGTAAACATCTTCTTGGTTTTTGACTTCAAATTCTTTTTAATCTGTATACTGAATTCTATTTTAAGTTTCCATTTGCAGTTATTAGTGGATTGGAAAGTCAACAGTTATCAACTTATGAACTCAGTAAAGTTTTACTAATTCAAGTTACTGATTTATACATTACTATTTATTTGAACTTCAGGAAATGAAGACAAGGACTGTAAGGCACAAATTAGATGATAGTGATCATAATGTTCAAATTCCAGAGACATAATATGAGCTCGCGTGTATTGAAAAAGTGGCCAAGAATAATGAATATTTTTTGAGTCTTGATTTGAAAAGGCAAGTTGTAAATCCACTAAGCAATATATTATTTGTTTAATAGTGTTTACTCAAATTTTATAGGCAAGAGTTTTTTGTATATAAGACATAATATGATTTTATTTTATTTTATAGGCAAGAGTTTTTTGTATATAAGACATAATATGATTTTATTTTATTTTATAGGCAACAAAAATAGTACAAAGAAAATGTGGAGAAAAAATAAAAGGAAAAAAAAGATATAGTGCCACCATCTCGTAGAAGCCAACGCTTTTGTGATTCAACAAATGTAGTTGGTGAAAATGATAGTTGTGATGATGTGCAACCTGGTATAGCACATGGTGATGTGCAGTCTGATATAGCACATGGTGATGTACAGTCTAATATAACACATGGTGATGTGCAGTCTGATATAGCACATGGTGATGTGCAATGTTGTGATGATCTCTTAGGACTAAGTCTAAGAGAGATTATTGAAAAACATTAGGGCAAAGGAACAACAAGTCTGTAGATGTTTTTTAAGCATTAAAGGATATGTTTAATAATGTGGAATCCACAGAGATCGGTACTGATCTACCTACTCATTCCCCACCTAACGTGGCCAAGGAGCATAAAGTTATAGTTAATGAAAGTCATGAAGAGAGATCACTTGCATCTTCTATGCCTCAGAGTGGACTTGTTGCATCTAGAACTTTTGATGGAACTAGTGGATCAACCAAAAATACTGGTAGTGGTAATTTAATAGAAGATGTGGATGCTTTTGTCAAAAGAAAAAGATTGAGTCAAGATTTGTATAGATCTACTAAGAGGAATGCAAAAGAAAGAAAATTAGAAGGAAAGAAACCATTCTTGCTTGAGGTATTGAGAGATGGTGAGCCCATTGGTCCAAATGCTGCAAAGTGGGCCACCGAGTTGGGTGTAAGATATAGGGCCCATTTGGATATTTACAAATCAAATTTTGCAGAGCAAGATCCATGAGCTGTGGAAAATGTTATACAAATAATGGAAAATGCTTTTGAGACTACTAGTGGACAAATCTCTAGAAAATATTAAAAGCAAAGGATGAGAGTTTTGATGAACAATTATAGATACAATTGCAGAAAACAAATCATGTTGGGAAAAGAGAGGTTCGACTCCAATCTATCTCCCAAAGAGTGGGAGGCATTAAGAGAAAGTATGCATTCTCAAGAATATTTGGTGAAGAGTAACATAGGCAAGAGAGCAAGAGATAATGTGAGGGCTAGATATACATTTGGCCAAGGCGGGTTGCACGCCAAAATGGACAAATTTGCAGTAACTGTATGGTTTTTTGGTTCAACTTACATTGTGTTATTTATTTTGATTTTTGATTGAACTTACTATAGGTTGAAATTGACATTGTATTTTAGGTGGAAAATAGTAATAGAGAAGCAGGTGCAAAAGATATTATCAATTATATGGTAGCACTAGATGCTAGTAAATCTAAGAGTAAGATGAAGTTGAAATCTAGTTCATCAATAGAGATTTCATAACCATCTGTTCAATGCCCAGGTGGAGCCTATGTAGATCATGTCAACTCATATGAACTAGGGTACCAAAAGGTAATGAGTTGCATATTAGGTCTCAGTCAACAAGTTATGCAGTTGGTTGAAACCACTAACCCTATGGTTTCTGCATGGAATGATCATAAATCCATGGATTCAGATGAGGTAAGAGGCTCTATTGATCTCATTTCTTATTGTTTGATAGTTCTATATATAAATTCCTCTTAATATGTAGATTATTGAAATCTGAGTGTAGGAGAATCCAACCGAGTTTCTTTATTGTTGGAGTGATCCAAAAAATGTTCTTTTGGAAAAAATTATAGCTTGCATTCTTTACTTGACTATTGAATGCTTTGTATATTTTTTTGCACGATGGTTAAACCACATGTAGAGAATTTTTTTTAAAGCAATATGAAAACAAAAATGCCTTCAAGATGTCAACAGAGTTGTCGATATTGATAGTGATGGAGTGGACAAGAATGAACAACACAGTCATCTTAGTTGTCCTGAAGTTGAGGTAATTAATATATAATAGTTGTTAGTTATCTGTCCCAATGTTTTGTCATTCTCCATGCTTAAAATTTTCTTTTGGACAAAAAATTATAGCTTTTACATTCTTTACTTGACTTATATTAATTTTTGCATGATGATTAAACCACATGATCTAGAGCAATTATATGAAAGGAGGACAAAAAGAAAAAGGCCCTACCAATAGAAATCTCTACAAATTTGTACAACTTAATGTTTGAAATGACATTGATAGTGGTTATGATGATGAAATCGATGAGCATGCACATGATATTCATAGTGGTAGTCGTGCCAAACTCAAGGTGAGTGCTATGAAACCACATGCAAGTAAGTACTATTCAAGTAAGTAATGGCTATTTTGTTATGTAAATAAGGGTAATCATTACCTATTTGATAGAAGCTGGATGTTAGAATAGTAGTGAAGTGTAATTATCTAGTATACATAGCTTATGGAATTAAGGGAGAACATATAACTTACATATGAAATCTTAGAGCTTAATTGTAATAGAGTGTTTTATAAAAGCACATACAAAAACTGATTTGTTCCAAGACATAAGACATTACATACAACTGTCAAAAACAATATAATGTGTGTTTTATATCTCAATATAATGTGTATTTTTTTTTGTTTTTGCAGACATTTATTGATAAACTCCAAGAAGGGGATACAATTGAGGTGTTCGGTCCACATGATGGTGCTACTACGAGCATTGGGAAAATTCACTCACTATCTATTATACATGGAGTCAAATTGAAAGGAACAGGAGATGCAAATGTATGTATTTACAGGTCTCAAGTAACATACCCCTTCCTCATCTAGAAAAAATAGATGGAGCTATCCGTCTAAAAGAGAAACTAGGGAGCTTTGCACAGTGGCCACTAAAATATTTGAAAAAATCACAGAGTTAGCAGTAAGTGTAGAAGAGAAAAAGAAGGGTTAGCAGTAGTAGAGTGTGGAGAGTGAAGTTGCAGACATAGAATGTACTGAGCCTGAGTAAGTTGAACCCAAACAAAAACCAAAAAAATTGATTTGGGTGTACATTTTGTGAGTAGAACAGAGAATGTTCTATCTTACTACACCTGTAATGTAAAACCCCTTGATTATGTTTTTATCTTTTTGTTTGGGTTTCACTCATTCAAACTAGTGCATTATAGAAGAGGGGATATGTTGCTGTGTAAGCAGTAGATGCAGAGAACAGGGGTGCAGAAAAAAAATTAAATATAGAGAAAATAAAGAGGTGTAGAGAAGAGGAAAAGTTGCAAAGAGTGCAACATACATGTATGGGTAGTTGCAAATAAGTTGCAACATAGAATTGTCATCAAAATTGTAATATCTTGCATAACCAAAAGAAGGCATTGTAACTCAATTTTTTCAATCATAGCACTGAGAAACACACTTTGTAACAGTACATTTTTCAAAGAAAACACATAGTTCTATCTTGTATCTGCTGTAAGAACATGTTTTCTCAATAAATTTTTAGTATTTTTCCTTCTTAATAGCCATTTCATTATGTGCAAATTAATGATTGATTATGTTTTTTTTGTGTTTTTATATGTTTAAACCTCAATTAAAGAATTGTCTCATTTCCAACACTTATAGGAAAAAATAGGTGAACAAAAAAAATTAAATAAACTACCAATTGACTAAATATACTACCAATTGATAGAAATCAATGTTAATAAATATGACTAGATATAATGATTATGCAATTAATAAACAATGTATCAATATACCTATCAGTTGATAGAAATCAGTGAGCAAAAACAATTAAATAAACTACCAAATTGATCAAAATGATGATTAAAATTAATGACTAAATACACTGCCAATGGATGGAAATCAGTGAATAAAAATGACTGAATAAGTGACCAGTTAACATCAATCAATGACTAAATTAATGAAAAAATATACCAGTGAATAAAAAAAATGGCTGAATAAGTGACCAGTTTAAAACATTGAATACTAAATTAACGACTAAATTACACACTACTAAATCAATAAAATTAATGACTACATCAATGACCAAATCGATTAATCAAATGACTAAATTAATGAGCAAGTCGATCACTCAGACGAATAAACCAACAACCAAATCGATCAATCTGGCAACTAAATCAACGACTAAATCGATTAAATGAACAACTAAAAATAGTTTAGTCATCAATTTGGTCACTCTATAAATAACTAGCAATAAACTACTACTGGTCACATGACCATGTTCAATCATTTATAAGCAATTTTTAGTAGTTTTCCAGTCACATATTGTTGTTTTTGTACTAGTGTAAAAATGGGTAAAACCGTTGCATCCTCCAGAATTTGCTGATGAGCTGGTGGCTTCCTTCTTATGATATCACCTCCCATTCTGGATTACTTCCTTTGCTCAATGTATTCAATTCAATTCTATAGTTTTAGCTCAATCTTCTCTACCACCTTCAAAAAACCTTCACTTTACTTTTGTTTCCTTGTATATCTTTATTGGCATACCATAATGCAAATTTTCCTTCTCAATACCAGCTTAATTCAAGCTCATGAACATGTCCTAAGTTTAACTCTGGTTTAGACTTAAGCTCAAGCTCTTAGGATGTAAAATTTAGCAATTGGAAATGGAAGCAAAAATGAGATATAATTTGGATGGTTTTGCATGTCGTCTCTATCCATTTATTTTAATTTAGGTGGCAGATTTTGAAAAGATTGATGAAAAGATTAAATAAGCTATACCCTCCCCCAACTTAATTGGTGAAGTGACCTCACTTCACGTTTTGATTGGAAAGTGGTTAAAATATAAAATGATGGAAATTAATTATATAAACAGTTTACATGCATGTAATAATATGAAAGATATAATGAAAGTGTAAAGAACACTATATTTATCATGATAGCGTACCTAAAGTACCATCTAGTTGAGATAACTATGCACCGACTGAAAAGAATGTATCTTCTTGTTGATTTGATTTAATGAAAATTAACTACAAGATAATGAATAGCAGGATGGCGGGTGCAAATGATGAGACAAGTATTATAGATATAAGCTGGCGTTGTGACAACTCAAGTATTTGAAATGTGAGTGGGCAAAAAAATAATTATGCCGTAGGTACTTATTGTGAAGTGATGGATATTACATGTGAATATTGTGAAATAAATGAGAGTGAACTTGCAATGAATATGACGCCAATCAATTGGAATTTTATTCCTGCTGTAAGACAGTGCTGTGAGAACCTGAAGTGTCAGGGCCCAATCTAAATGTTGATAGTTGTTAAGCTATAGGTCTCTACAACATCAGGATCCTCTGTGAGTGTTGAAAAATAGGCCTCTCTGAAGATATTTTGAACATTATTATAACGTGTAATGTGTGCTTTGTGATAGAAAATGAGAAACTAATCTTGGGTGAGCTTAGGAATTGAGTTGTGTAGCTCAATCTTTGGGTCACCAAAAATGCTTTGTATATCATGTGGTGCCTAAATATCACTCTATGTGTCAGATTCTGTATTTGGTTCACTACGAGCACCATATTGTTGGAACAAGGAGAATATGAAATCAAATTTTTGTAATGGCTTCTTATATAACTTCAATCTATGGTTGTTTACAAGAAGTGAAAATATGACCACATTAATGGTGTTTAACTGGACCGCCCCACTAGGATAAACTTGACTAATTTCATAGGGGCCTAACCATCTAGACTAGAATTTACGTTTGAATTCTTTATACCTTGAATCATATACCAATGCCCAGTCCCCCACAATGAAATCCTTTATTTTAATGTATTGATCATGCCACTTCATCCTTTGTTGTTGTACTACCTCAATATGATGGATTGCTTCCATCCTTATCTCATCCAATCTATTTAAGGAATGAAAACTTTCCTTTTGAGCTTCTGTCAAGTCCATTTCTAGTTCTACTGCTGTCCTTAGTGTTTTATATTCAAACTCAATAGGAAGGACTATTGTCTTACCATATACTAACTCATAAGATGTAAAATTAGTGGTGGTTTTCCAAGTTGTTCTGTATGCCCTTACTGCTTCAGGTAACCTTGCAACCCAATATTTCCTATGCAACTACACTTTCTTGATGAGAATACTTTCAATCTCCCTATTAGTGACTTCCACTTGACCATTAGCCTGAGGGTGGTATGGTGTTGACTTCTTGTGTCTAATTTGGTATTCTTCAACCAATTTTGTAATGAGGCTAGAGGTGAATTGTGGACCTTGATCAATGACTATTTCTCTAGGTACTCCATACCTAGTAAAGATATCCTCATATAAGAAATTAACCATATTGTCATCTCTGGAAAATTGCAAGGCCTTTATTTCCACCTATTTATTCAAGTAGTCAGTGCAAACAAGGATGTATTCCTTATTGTTGGATGTAGGTGAGATTGGTCCAATGAAGTCTAAACCCCATTTGTCAAAAGGTGCTAATGTTAACTGAGGTTGTAATGGAATCTCATCACTCTTTGTTGGTCTTCCCATCCTTTGACACCTATCATAGATCCTTGTGTATTTAACATAATCTTTGTGCAAAGTGGGCCAATAATAGCCAGTTGTGAGGATCTTTAAGGCTACTCTTTTTGCTGCAGAATGACCTCTACATGGCTCATCATGGAATGCATTTATGATGTCAAAGAATTCATCTTCCCTAATACATCCTCTCATGATGTTAACAGGGCTAATGTAAAATAGATAACCAAATACCTAGGATCATGGAAAGCATTTTTGTACCAACTGTCTCTTTTCTCTAGGAGAAAAGTGTGATGGAATTTGTCCTATTACCAAATAATTAGCAATATTAGCATACCATGGAATGTTTACATTTAGAGCAAATAAGTGTTCATCTGGAAATGAATCATCCACCAATCCTTCAGCTGATTGTGTTGGCAATCTTGATAGGAAATATTCCACTACATTTGCTTTACCAGGTTTGTCCACTATGGTAATGTCAAATTTAAAAAAAAAGAAGAATCCATCTTACCAATCTACCCCCAACTATTGGATTCTTCATTAAATACTTGATTGCTATGTAGTATGTATGGAAAAAGACCGAATATCCAGTAATATAGTGTCTGAATTTATTAATAGCATACACTACAACAAGCATCTCTTTTTTTGTTATAGTATAGTTCAACTCTGATCCTTGAAGATTCTTACTGATGTAGTAAATTGCATATTATTTTTTACCATCCTTCTGAACCAAAACTACTCCAATGGAAAAATATAAAGCATCTATATGTATATGAAAGGGTCGAGTCCAATTAGGACCTCTCAAAATAGGTGCTTGAGTCGGGGCTTTCTTCAGCTTTTCAAAGGAGTGTTGGCATTCAGATGTCCATTAAAATTCAATTTCCTTACTCAATAAAACAAATAATGGTGCAACAATCTCACTAAAATCTTTAATAAACCACCTGCAATAGCCTGCATGGCCAAGAAAGCTTCTGATATCTCTTTTATTTTGTGGAATAGGTAATGTAGATATTATTTATATCTTGTGTGGATCAACTTGGATTCTTGCACTAGATATAAAGTATCCCAATACAATTCCTTGTGTCATGATCATGAAACACTTTTCATTGTTGAGTGATAGGTTGTGTTCTTTACACCTTTTTAATACTTTTTCTAGATTATTGAGAGCTTCTTCATAAGTTTCACCATAGGTGGTGAAATCATCCATGCATATCTCCATAAAGTCATGTGCATAATAAGAAAATATGTCGAGTACTACTCTTTGAAAGGTAGCTGGAGCATTGCATAAGCCGAAGGGCAGAATAGAGTAGGCATAAGCTCCCCAAGGACATTTAAATATAGTTTTGTCTTGATCCTCTAGAGCAATTTTAATCTTGTTGTAATCATTGAAACCATCTAGAAATGGGAAATAATTTTTCCCAACTAGAGAATCAAGTACTTGATCTATGCATGGAAAAGGAAAGTGGTCCTTCCTAGTTGTATTCAGTTCCCTGTAGTCTACACAAACTCTCCATTTTCCACCTTTCTTGGGAACAATTACCAATGGTGAGACCTATTCACTATTTGATATTGGATAGATAAAACCTGCATCAAGGAGATTTTGTAGTTTGAATTTCACTATCTCCCTTGAGGTAGGATTCATACATCTCTATGGTTTTTAAATGGATCTATAACCATCATTGATATAAATCCTGTGCATATATAAATCAGGATCTATGCCTTTCATATTATGGTAATCCCATGCATATGCTGCTGAGTGTGCCTCCAACACTATGTGTAGGGAATTTTGCCACTCTTCTATCAAGGCATTATTTATGTTTAACTTCCTTCTTGGTATGATTTCCAATTCCTTGGATGATTCTTGGATAGATGAGAGGTCAAGGCTTGGTATGATAGGTACACATTATTGAGGTAGTAATGAATGAAATATTTGAGATATTTCTTCTGTGGAATTAGTGGGTATAATACTTTACAAGGGGTCTTGTAGGCATGTGGGGCAGTCTTGTTGTTGTAAGCTCCTGCCACAGTCATTTTGGATTATGTGGGCAATGAGCTCATCTTCATCCCGGTCATCTAATAAAGGGCTGCACTCTATAGTCATCAATTTCTATAGAGAATAGTTATCCTCCTCATCCAAAGTGGGCCAAATAGTGTGCTCAAGATCAACATAAGGTTGGGTTGGAGGATAGAGAACCAAGTTCTTGGTGACTGTCCCATTGGATATTATCATTTTTCCAGACCTAAAACCTATAAATGCATCGACTGTGGCTAACCAAGGTCTGCGTAGGATGAGTGGGTAGCCTACAAGATTAACCTTTGGTTGTAGAACTATAAAATCAGTAGGATATTCCCACGAATCCAATGCAATAACTAAGTCTTCAATGATTCCTTTAGGCTTGACTGTTGACCTATCATCTAATAGTAAAATAGTTTTTGTAGGCCTAAGGTTGGCTAATTGAAGTAATTGCATTATTTATTTTTTCATATTGATCGTTACCACCAAGTCTATCAAAGTATTCTTGACGAGGGTGCCATTAATATTGATGTCCACTACTGGACTAATAGGATCTATATACTTAGGGACAATAATGTTCCCTAACATGACATCTGCAAGATTTCCCAAGAAATGGACTATCTGAGGATCTTTTCTTTTCCTCATTGGTTTCTTAAGAAATAAATCTCGAGAATATTTTTGGTATAAATAGAGATGTATTTGATACCTTGGATGAGCGGTATCTTGATGCTCACATCCTTTAATTGACCTAAAATATTTATCTCAGCCTATGTGTGATGCTTTTGAATAGCTAGGCGTTCAAGAAAAGGTGGCTTTGGAATTGAGTTAGTTTGGTGCACCTGATTTAATTTAGGTTCCAAAGGTGATTTTTATAAAGCTTCAACTGTAGGCTCCTCATCCTCCATCTTTGTAATTTGAGGGGATGAAGGTCTAGCAAGTTGTTTTCCTAATCTGAGGCAGGCATCGCTCACCTCTACCCCATAAGTGGGGTATTGCATAGCTTCATTAGTATAAGCTTGTTGAACATGATTAGTATTAGGGTTAGGTGCAGGTTAGGTAGGAATTTGTGGTTGCTTTGGTGGTTGGGATGTAGCATTTTATGGATGTATTAAAGCTTTTTGTTGTGTGGGAGGAGGGAGCATAGGCTACTGATAGTTCATATTTTGCTGCTACCACTATTGGCTTTTTTGCCACTGAGGTTGCCATTGATTCTGCTGTATTGGCCATTGTGGATTGTAATTCGAACCCTAAAAATTTTGTTGTGGCCAAGGCTTTGACTGCTGGCTCCAATTTGATTGAGCTTGTGACCATTGTTGAGGGTTCTACCATTGGTTTTGGCGTGCTAGCTAGGGTTGAGAGCTCCAAGCATTTTTTTTTTGTTCCCAATAGGAAAGGATGAATTCAAGCTGAGGGGGTCTTGTGGCATACCTTGTATTTATTGCCATGGCCTTCTTTGTGCTATATAAAAGAGCTATCCATTATCTCCTTCAATTGGTTGAAAATCAAGTTTCTCAACTTTATCTTGTTGGATACTAGCCACTCTCTTGCATTTATAATTTGTCTTTCTCTGCCTACAACTTGGACAATATTTAGTGAGCATAGCCTCAACTTCCTCCCGCTTCTTCCTGATGTGGAGAGTATCCAAATGAGTTGATAAATGGCTGATAATGTCCTCCTTCATGTTGGACAATAGGTTGCTTAACTCTATCTTTGAAACCCCTGTAGATGATTTACCAATCATGGATGTCCTATCTCCTCTTGGCCTTTTAGTGAAGGTTTTGGCGGAATAATTCCTGTAGACGTTACAAATTTCTTGAAATGGTATTTGTGAAATATCTCCTTGCCCAATGAGGTTCAAGGCATCCATGCAATCATCATTGACTTTGTAGACATATTAAATTGACCTAGGCCCGCGAACTCGATTTTCTTCGTAATTCTTCTAAACATAATTAAAATATTTAATTATGTCCTTTTGTCCAAATTCATCTAATAATTAGACAATTCTTAATTATTTAATTAATTCACATCTTCTATTCCTCCTGACTGTTTAAATAAATAAATCATATTTATTTTATTTAGATACACCACTAATTTGTTATGTCCTCTTTAATTAAATAAACTAGTAAATTTATTTAGTTAGTCCATTACTTCCTCCTGATTATTTAAATAAATTTTATTTATTTAAATACGTCTCTAATCCTAATTTCTTCTCATAATTAAATAAATTTCCCAATAATTTATTTAATTATTGGTCACCTTACCCCTTTTCCGTCCATAATTAAATAATTAGAATTAATTATTTAATTATCCTATTGACATTTCATCTAAATTTAAATAAAATCATTTATTTAAATTCCCATTTGCCAATTTCCCTCCTTCCAAGTAAATAATTTAATTTATTTACTCTCACATGGCCCCACCACTTTTGAATTAAATTGATTTTTTTTTAATTTAGAAAGTCACTCAACCTCTTGTGGGAATTAATTTAAGATTTCTATTTTAATTCCCCACTTTCCTCTATTTTTGTGCCACATCTTCTTGTCACATGTATTCTTTTCCATTATTCTTTTCCATTGATTTAATTTTTCTAAAATCAAATCTTAGCCCTTCATTTCAAATTTTAACCTAACTTTGCACTAACCCTAATTGTTAGTTGCCACATGCATTTGTGGCCATTGATCTAAGGGCATCTTACATTTTTCAATCTTGTCCCTCCATTCAAAGTTGACATTTCTATAAAATGGCAATTTCAACCTCATTTGTCACATCTTGCACATCTAGACTTCATCTCTCAATCTTGCAACTTCATGCTTTTAGTCTAACATTGTATTTTGCAGATTTTTCCACTGCATGTAGAACTTAGTTTCCACTTGCATTATCATAGGAATCCTTCAATATTTTCTAGGTCATGTCATAGGTATATTTTCTCACAAAAATCTGAGGGAAAACACATATTTGCAGCAAATGGAGAAGGGATATGGAGGTGATTCATGGAGGTCTTGAGGAGCTTTGGTAATATTGTTCCTTGTTTTTCTTTATTTCCTCCTTTTGTTCTTCATAGTTATGCTAGGGTTGAATTTCTTATTTTGATTTAAAGCTAACCTAAAAATTTACCCATAGTTAACTTGAATGGTTGAGTGTACCTTTCCTCAAGTCTACCAATATTTAGTGCATCATAGAACTCCTTGAATTTGCATTAGAACACCTTTGGTTTCCCTCATTTTTAGTCCTCATTAGTATCATTGTATTTGACATTTCTCTTTACACACCATTGTCATTTTAGCATTCCTTATTCAATCAAAAATCCAAAAACATAGTGTCATATCATTTGCATACATAGGTTTGATCATCCTCCATCCTTCCCCATTTTGAGCAAGACTTATATGGTTGAAACAAGACTACAAAGAAAAAGAAGACAAATGGATTCCTTTGGACAAGGCAATAACTTTTACAATTTCCCTAACAACATGAACAACAACACAGACATGGGGAACTCTTTCATAAACCCATTCAGTGACACGAACATTCCATCTTCCTCACACAACCCTTTTGAAACATTTATACGTAGAGACAAAAATGGAAAAGTATTTAAGGAAGATATACAAGTTGCTGCACAAAATCCTAAAGTGGCCTCCTTTGTGGAAGAATTAGTCCTACAAGATTCAGACATATATCAAGCCATGCTCCTTGACCAAGGGGCTAGGTTGCCAAAAGGATTTGACATTAACACCTTAAGAGAAACATCCCCTGATCATACCACTCAAACAAGTCAACCACAATCAACAACATCACCTAATGAAAACAATACCTCCATGGGAGCCACAACAAAAAGTGCCACACATACCATTAACGCTACCTCCATTGGTGCTACCACCACTCAAACCACAAAAAAAACAACCAATGTGATCAATGCAACATCTATTGGGGGAACATCAATAACTGCCACACCACATTCAATCACAAAAAGAATCCACCATTCCATCACAAATTGTTGGAGCAACATTTGGGGCTTCAACTAACACAATGGGATCCAATACAACAAACCTCCTTGGAGCTTCATCTAGTGCCATGGGAATGACATCATCAAGTGCCATGGGAAAAAACTCATCAAACCCCTTTGGGAGGATCAAAATATGAGTTGTCATTCAAGGACCTCAACCCAATGTTCCTACCTCATCACAAATCAATACCAACACTAATATCCCCCTAAGGAAAAATACAAACATTCCGCATGGTAACATTTACCAATTTAGACAAGGAAACCAAGTAACACAACACATAACTCCATTTGGCCATCAAAATTCTCAAGGACAGAAAGGACCACAGATCCAATCTAACATGGTTGGAACACACATTCCCACTTATGCATCTCAAATCCATACACAACAACATATCCCCAATCAAAACGTTCACTACCAACACATTCCAAACCAAAACCCATAATTTTCTCATCACCAACACATCCCAAATAAAAACACATCATCACAATAAGTGGGAACACAAGCTATACCTATCACTAACATTTGTGATGCTAGAAATAACCCTATAGTGGAGGCACTCACACTTAAAATTGATGCCCTTCAAACACAAGTGGAAAACCTACAAATCTCCAACAAAAAGGCTCACACATCATATGACTTATGCCCGTATCCTTTCGACACAAACTTGTACATGCCACCCTTCCCACTAGGATATGTGGTGCCAAACTTTCCTAAATATAGAGGCAAAACTAATCTCATTGAACACATAAGAGAATTCACAACCAGCTGCATGGACATTGCCTATGAACATACTTATCTAATGAGACTCTTTTCTAGGATTCTCGTAGGTCACACACTTGAATGGTTTGTGCAGTTACCCAAAGGAATAAAATCATGGGATGAATTTGCCAACAAGTTTGTCAAAAATTATGCCTATAACATTGACACAAACATTGACATCACGTCATTATGTAGACTTACTCAAGAAGACACAGGTAAGACATTTATTCCATTTTTCCAAAGATGTAGAACTTTAATAAGTCGAATTCCTGTGGAAATACCAGAAAAAGAAAGTCACCATGTTTGTGCAAAATCTCCTTGGCCCACTGAGATATGGTCTACAGGTCCATTGCTGCACCACTTTCACCGAACTTGTCGAGAAAGGAGTTCAACTTGAAAAAGCCCTAATTTCCAAAGGAAAACTCAAGTATGGCAGACAAAACACCAACACCAACACAAACACAAACCCAACTACTCCCACCGACAAAAACAAATACTGGGTCAAAAATAAACATATTACTAATGATGGAATTGTTGACGCAAAAATAGTAAATGCAACAGGTCTTGTAATTACCCTTAAAGGAGTTCAATCCCAAAACACACATGTGACCACACCAACACCTACAACAAACTCCATTCAGAACAACCAAAACCAAAGGCAACCAAGACAAACCAAACAATTTCCTCAAAAATGCACATACACTCCTTTGGGTGAAACGATTGAAGTTGTTCTCAAGAATCTTATCCAAAATGCTGTCATCACATTACAGGACCCTAAATCATATGACCCTAGTCAATTCAAACCATCATGGTGGGATGACAACGCCTTTTGTGATTACCACCACATAAAAGGGCATAAAACCTCCTCCTGCTGACAATTAAGAAATCTTGTACATGATCTTATTGAAAACCATACCATTGAACTTGGTGATCAACAATTTTCTTCTAATTCAGACCATAGCATTAACAAAAACCCACTGCAAGATCATGGTTCGGGTAACCTCTCAACATTTGGTGCAAAGAATAATGATAATCGAGCCAATTACACCCATGCAACCTTTAACTATTCTAGTGGACCCATCATCAATCACCTTAGAGCTGCTAACGAATATGTCAATACCATCACCATCAAGAAAACTCCAGAGTTTAATGTCACTGCCCATAGAGGCAAAGTCACAATACCAGGTCTTTCTGTTAGGCAACCCAAGATCATTGTAGACACCTAAATTTGACCACTTCGGTCATAATCTCATCATTTGTTCTTCTAATCCATCTATATTAATTAAATGACACATTTAATTAATATCACCCCCTTTCCCTAATGTTCCCAAAAGTATTTAATTAAATACTTTATCCTTTGCCATTTCCTCTCTAAATTAAATAAATCAATCAATTTATTTAATTTAGTCAATTATCCTTTTCATTTTTTTAATTCATTCTTTCTCTCTCATTGTCCCATCCTCCATAACCCTTTCACTAATCTAGGTTAATTTAATTAATCCTTCATTAAGATGTGCATATCCTTAATTAGGATTAATGTCACATCCTCCATATCTAGCCACTTGCCTCTAATCATCCTTAATTAGCCTAATCACCTGTTTGCACAATCCTAATCCTAATCACTTACCTTTTATAGCATGTCCTTAAGTCAACCTTCTTGGTACTTACCTTTTTTGGGTTGACCTCTTCCCCATGTGAATTAAAAATTCAAACTTATTCCCCCCATGCATTTGTCTTCCCCATGACATCTCATATGTCACATCGTACCCAAAGGACAAAGACCCTTTTTAGAGGAATTTTGTTTTACCCTTTGGTCTCTTCCAAAAAGTGAATTAAAAATTCACTTTTATTCCTCCAAGGCCATCTCCAATCCCCATGTTGACAAGGGTGGACTTTCTAAAAGTCCTCACTGGTCACTTTTAGCCCCACTTGGGGACAAGGGATTACTTTTTGTGGAGATCCTCTCTCATTCCAAGGTACTTGCAAGTACCTTGGGACCACATGGCCTTTTCCATGTCACTTGTACCTTTTCCATCTCACCTTGTCCTTTGGATACTTCACCCGCCACATGGCAAGATGTAAGGGCTTGTGAGTCCTCAACTCATCATAGCCCTCCATCTTGGCCATGATGGCTCAATCTTGACTGTTGAATTCTCTAGATAATTCAATTTCTTCTATAAATGCCCCCCTCTTCATTCATTAAAGGATCTCAACTCTTGGGTTGGAAATATTAACTCTAGAGTGAATGCATGCATACAAAACTTATGCTCTCAAGCCTTTTGAGCCATCTTAAGCCATTTTTTGCTGCCATCATAATTTTTGCATCTTCTTCCTAGAATCCATTATTGCATCCACCCACCTCCATTTATCATCCATCTACCACCATTATTGCAAGTTATCAATCCAAGGAGTACACATCAAAGTGACATCAAGGGCCAACCAAAGGATTGATTCAAGACAAAGTATAATCATTCTTTTTAGTTTCATCTTTCTTTGTTTTGAATCCAACTAGGCTAATAATTTGAGGTGTTGGGTGTTTTATACTTTTCTTGCATTCTACTTCATTTTTGCATTTTTAGATTAGTGCATTTCTCCTGTTCACATTTCTAGCATGCCCGGAGGGACCCATGTCATGGGTCCTTTGCACTAACATCTGCTTTTTTTTTGAAGTTTTGCAGATTCTGACACAGAGGGGTGACCTTGCCCACTATTTGGGCAACCCTGACCTAAGTTTGGGCGACCTTGACGAAAAGGGGCAGCCCTATCCTAACAACACACTATTTCTACTATATTTTTCATCATTTTAACCTCTGTTTGCTTGTAGATCCATAGAGGGGCGGCCTTGACCAGGAGGGGCGGCCCTGTCCTAACAACACACTGTTTCTGCTATATTTTTCATCATTTTTACCCTCTATTTTCTTGTAGATTCACAAAGGGGCGGCCTTGACTAGGAGGGGTGGCCCTGTCCTAACAACACATTGTTTCTATTGTCTTTTTCATCATTTTTAACCTCTGTTTTCCTATAGATTCACAAAGGGGTGACCCTATCCTAACATCACACTGTTTTTTCTATCTTTTTCATCATTTTTAACCTCTGTTTGCTTGCAGATTCATAGAGGGGCGGCCTTGACCAGGAGGGGCGGCCTTGTCCTAATAGCACACTATTTATGTTGTATTTTTCATCATTTTTAACCTTTGTTTGCTTGTAGATTCATAGAGGGGCGGCCCTGTCCTAACAACACATTGTTTTTGCTCTTTTTCATCATTTTTAACCTTTGTTTTCTTACAGATTTATAGAGGGGCAACCTTGCCCAGGAGGGGCGAACCCTGTCCAAATAATAGACTATTTTGGTTGTTATTTTCACTATGTTTAACCCTTGTTTTTTTGTAGGTTCATAAAGGGGTGGCCACGTCCAAAAGACAAAATTCGCTTGTCAAAGACAAGAAACAAAACTACTGACAATCATTTTGTAGGTGGAGAAAATGGTTTAAATAGTCTTTTAGTTTAATTTTCTTTAAACTAGGAATGCAGGACTAATTAAAGGGGTCAAAGAATCTGCTTGCCATGTCTGAAAGTGGGCTATTGAAGTATCCAATCCTCTTGTGCCATTTGGCAATCCTGGGTGAAGAGAAATCGTAGGTCACTTAGTCCTTTTTTACGCTTTTATTTTATTTTATTAGTGGGACTTGCTTGGGGATTTCATCACTCCAAGGGATGATCCGAACCATGTGTACCAACGGGGTATATAAAGGGGGGAGCTGAAAGCTATACCTCAATCCAATCATGTTGTAATTGGTAGAGCATCGAAGCTAGGGTGATACCTAGATAGATGTGAAGGGTTGGTTCGAGCTCCTAGTCTCTTGTTGGCTGCTCCTGACTCACGCTTATGACGGGTTGGTGTTCACGGTTTGGGCCCCACGTACCATATGTATATTGGGGACACCCTTAGCAACCTTGTTTAGCCTAGATAGAGAACCGTGTTGACCATACCCTTAACACTAGAACTAGGCTTGTGTTGTTTGAAGTATTTTCTTGTGAAAAACCAGTACTTATCAGTCAGGTTTGGCCTTTTACTTGCTATTTTCATCCTTTGCCATCACTATTTTTGACTAATTTAGGTTCAGATCAGTCCATAGAGGTGACCTTGCCCTCAAGGGGCAGCCTTGACCTAAAGGGGTGGCCTTATCCCCTTGCCTTAACTGTTGTTTGCCTTGGTTAAGTCAAACTTTTCCCAGTTTTCCCTATTTGGGCGGCCCTGACCTAAGTTTGGCCGGCCCTAACCTAAGTTTGGGTGACCCTGACGTAAGTTTGGGCGGCCTTGTCCTAAAGGGGTGGCCTTGACCTTCCAAACAACCTTTTTTGAGCTCCGTTCGCTTGTCGTTACCCTATTTCGGGAACCTATTTTTCGATTTCGAGTGTTGTTCCCTCATCCGGGGTACCTGTTTACCTATTTTGACCATCCTTGTGTCCATTTCAAATATCCATTTTCCCGTTCCGAACACCATTCCCCTTCTTCACCCAATTGTTCACCTATTCCAAGAAGCTTTTCACGCATTTTGAAAACTCATTTTCCCGTTTCAAGTGCTGTTCCACAGCCTCCTACATTCGTTCACCCGTTCCAAGTGGTCTTTTTCCCATTCTACAAATTCAATTACCTGTTCTGAAAGTTCATTTATCGATATCATTTAACCATTTTTTTGCTCTAAGTTGAAATCGGGACCTGTTTGGGCGACTCTGACCTAAGTTTGGGCGACCTTGCACAAAGGGGCGACCATAACCAACACAAAGGGGTGGCCACACCCAACACAGAGGGGTGACCATGACCAACACAAAGGGGCGACCTTGCCCCCTCGAACAACCTTTTTCGACCTTCGTTCGCCAACTGTTCACCCATTCTGGGAAGTCGTTCACCCATTTCGGCAACCCGTTTTCCTGTTTCGAGTGTTGTTCCCTTGTCTAGGGCACCCCTTTACCTATCTCATCCATCCGTCCGTCCATTCTGAATATCCATTTTCCTGTACCGAGTGGTCGTTTCCTCATTCCGAGCATCCATCAACATTTTCCAAAATTCATTGTTTCATTGACCAAACCACATATGTGATTCTTAGAACATCATTAGAGTCCATATCTATCATCAAATCATCCATCCCAATCATCTAGACTTCGTTTTGAGGGTTTTTATTTTTATGTAAAAATTTCCGGAGGCCATAACTTTTGACTTGGGTGTCCGTTTGGGCTGAAATTTTATGGGTGGATGCATTATGAGGTGGCATGTGGATTCCTAATAAAACATGAGTCAATTGGACCCCATTTTGGCACATTTTCGAGGCCTCAAATTTTCATCTTGACCCTCAAAATCGCAATTTAGTGTTTTTTTTTTTCAATTTTTGAAAAATCATTTTCATTAATAACTCAGAATGCATGTATCATATTTGGGATGTTAGTTGGAAATTAAGCCTACCTTAGTTTTGGGTATTTTTTGGGAAAAAACTGGAGTCTCAAAGGTATGCCTATGAAGTTTCCTAAAATGGCAAAATTTGACAATTTTTGAAAACTGCCAAATTTAGCAAAAATATGATTATCAACGCCTTACGTCCTCTAGTTAAAACCCATAAACTTGGTTTAGAATAAATCCTATAATATCCTCTAATCCAATCCCAATCTGAGCCTTAATCCCATCATCCTAATCTGAGCTTTAATCTAATCCTAATCTGAGCATTCATCCAACCCGAGTCTAAGCTTTAACACGATCCTAATCTGAGCTTCACCTGAATTCCAACTTGAGCTTTAGTCCACCTATATCTTCTTCCAATCCTTCAATTATATATTATTTCCTTCTAATCTGTCTCCATCATGAATCCTTATCCCACTCTCGCACGACCCATAATAGTAGCCAAGGGGAATCCTAACTACGTTGATGATGATAACAAAAGTCTTGTTGATCACAAAGAGTGTAATATAGATCCCCTTGATGCTATCATTGCTAGAAATATCTCTCCAATCACCTCCCAAAAACCAACTACTCCTTCGAAATATCCCACCATGCCTTCATCTGTATCTACTAACAATCCTTATGCTACACTCTACAAGGGATATCTAGTATCCTGACTATCTACATATTCATCATGTCCTCCCTCTCAACCTCTATCCTATCCAACATACACATCCTCCTATAGTAATCAACCATACACATCTTCCTATCCTTATCATCATCAGCAATCCCCATACCTTTATCTTAATCCCACATCCCAATCTTCCCATCATAATCCAACACTCACACATTCCTATCATAATACACCATCCCAATATTCCTCTTATCCTAATCCCCCATCTCAATCTTCTTATCCTAATCCATAATCCATATCCTTCTATCTCAACCCACCATACATGTCTCCTATGGTAGTTCACCACCTCAATCTTCCTGTTCTAATCCAACATCCACACCTTCCTATCACAACCCCCCATCCCAATATCCTTACCTTAATTCCACATCTTTCCATCCTAATCCTCCGTCCATGTCATCCTATACGAATCCACCACAAATGTCCTCTTGTCCTAATCCATCATCCACATCTTCCTACTATTACTCACCATCCCAATCTTCCCAACCTAATACAAGATCCGCGTCCTCCTACACCACTCCCCCTTCACCGCATTATATCTTAATCCTCCATCTAATCGTAACCCACCTAGTCCTCCAACCACTCCTATTCCTCAATCTAGTCCCATTCATTCCTCTAATCCTAATCCTAATCCACCCATCCACTCATCTAATCCTCTAATCCCTAACCCTAATCCTCCATCTCCCCCTAGTCTTCCATCTAGTCTCATTCACTCATCTAATCCTAATTCACCAATCCCTAATCCTAGTCCTCCAACCACTCATAGTCCTCCATACAATCCCATCCCCACATCTAATCCTAATCCACCAATCCTTAATCCTAGTCCTCCATCCATATCTAATCCTCCATCCATTCCCATCACCCTACCTAATCCTACATCCATTCCAAATGTCGCCCAAGGACTCATGAAAAAAGGGACACCATGCCCTCCCACTCTATCATGTACATTCACTAGTGATGAGGCCCTCGTCCATCCTACACATATCACTCCCATTACCATTCTTGACTCCATCCAAACAATTGAGCCCATTAAACCCATCGAATCCATTGAATCCCCATCTTCTACTGCTAGATCCACCCAATCCATTGGAGACATCCAATCCACTCCTCCTAGTCCTAATATTACCGAAATCTAATCCCATGACCTTCATGAATCCTCCATCCTCCTATCCCCCCCACTTGAGGAGTCCCTCCGACACTCCTCCCTTGTCATGCCTCCCACACAAGATGAGTCATGCCAAGAGCTTGATCCAAAGCATACAAGCATAACCCCTCCTTCAAATCCAGATCCTACCATCCCATCCCATCCACTCTATCTCAAGATCATAGTCCCCCCATCCCATCTCATGATTCCTTTCCTCACCCAAATCCTACCATCCTCTCTTCTCCATCTCAAGATCACACTAGCTCATCCGCTCCATCTCATGATCCCCTTTTCACTTAAGATCCAATCACCCCATCTCATGAGCCCTTATCACCCTCTACCACAAATCCAGATCTTGTCATACCATCTAATCCCTCTCCCAATCCCTTATCACTCATTCCTCCTGATGCTAATATCCCCTCGTATCCATCACATTATCCTCCATCGCTGCCTAGCGTTGTCATCCCAATGCCACCCTTACATCACCTCAGTAACATTACACTCATCCATGGTGGTCTCCTTGCAGAAGAAAAACAAAGTGTGTACACCACCCTTCCTGCTCCACCTGCTAATGGACTCACATCATGCTTCCAAAAGAATAAGCATCCTACCACATATCAAATGCTCAAGAACATGAACTATCAAGGAAAAGGTTAAAGCCTTCATGAGCAAGGTACTTTAGAGCCCATCCAAGTCAAAGAACATCTAGACACACACGATCTTGGATATATCTCCCAAGAATCACAATCCAAAAATGTTAGTACAACCTCCATACATCCTAAATGATCCTCTTCTAAAGGAATGAGAGGCACTTTCTACCGTTCCACCAAATCATCTGTCGCCATTCCCCCCTCCTCCATCATATTACCTCAAAACAACTATGCATCTTTCTCCTTCATCCTCTAAGTCCATTTTGGGTCCTTATGTCCCTCCATCCACCATCACTCATCCCCCATCTACTGCATCTATTTTGGGCCCTTACATCCCAAATTCACCTCCTCCATCTCATCCTATACATCCTTTCATCCATCCACCAACTATCCCTTGTGCACAACATAAAAATATTAACTTCATAATTCCTAATCAGGATCAACAAAGGCACCCCTCCACGCATGCTATCTCGCATCCTCCATCCACACACCATCATCACAAGCTTACCTCTATCACTCCATCCACATCTCCTCCACATCATCCATCACATCCTACCCATCCCATTGTTACTAAAATCACTTTGGATGCCAAAGTCCAAATGCATAAATCCAAACATCCACATGCATCAAAAGCTCCTCATATCCCCTTAAAAAGACATTTTGATGAAAAGAAAAATCAAATCCAAAATTGAAATCAATCCAAAAGGCCACAAAGGCCCACCAAAGCAAAAATCAAAACCATGTGGGTTCCCAAGAACAAAGAGGCCATGCCTTCAAATGCGAAATCCCTAAAGACATCCAAAGTTGCTAATACAAAAGCTAATCATTCACATCCTCCATCTCCTAAATCTATTTTGGGTCCTTATGTCCCACACTTCACTATCCCACCACCTCCATTATCGCCACATTCTCCATCCATCAACCCTCCTCTCATTTCACATCCACCACATGTGTCAATGTTGATATTGAACACCTTCCCCATAACACATCCACTCCATCATTCCATCCCTAAATTTTCCAACACCCAATCCACTATCCCCCATATCTCCCCCATCAAATCCCTTTAATCCATCCTCTCGCATAATCCATCCATTCTAATAAGGTTGTACCAACATCCAATGGTCACTTTACACATTGGCTCTTATTACCTCATATGGAACTTGATGCTTGAGTCCTTGATCCATCCACCTTATCATATGTCTTATGAATCCATTTATCCCTATCTTTATCCATCTTCATCCACATCCTAGTCCAAAACGTCAAAAATCCAAAAAAATCAACAAAAGAAAAAAAAGAAAATAGAAAAGAGAAAGCAATTCGTCCAATGGTGAAAACTTGGAAAAAGAGCACCTTGGATAAAGTACCATGATGAAAACCTAGAAAATATGCATCATGTGTAAATCCCCCATCTAGTCTACTTCCACAATTGGGGGCAACTTCCACCTACACATTCCTTTCCTCCATCTCCTACATCTGCCTATCTTCCACATCCTATCCATCCTATCTCATTTATCCCAGTCTCTCCATCTTACTTGTGATCTTGATAAAGACAGGGGCACATATATATATACATTGCTTTGGACACCTCTTGGCATATATTCCCCTCATCCATACATTATCATATTCCTTATCCTCCCCATCTACTTTTTTGATCCTTGCCTATTATCCACATCCATCTACCTTCATCACCCATCCATCATGACAACACCCATATCCCTTCCTTACCCAGATCTCCTCTCTATAACCATCTCACTCGCTTATCCAATCATCCTGCTATTCCTCTTGCCTCATCATGCATGACACATCTAGAGTGGGGGAATCTCCTTATTTAGAGTCCTTGGAGACATCGTCCATCCATCCATTTGATAATCCCTTCCATCTACCAAATCCTCATAATCTCATCCACTAGTCCTTTTCTGTCCTTTAATCCTTATCTCCCATCCATTTCCCATCCATCTATCTGAACATCCCTTCCATCTCCCCATCTTTATCTTCCTATCTACCCATCCACTGGTCCTATTCCATCTTTTCATCCTTATCTCTCCCATCCATTTTTTTCAATGCAATAATCCATTCCTTCCTTCTTCTATCCACCTATCCTAACATATTTCTATCCCCCCATCTTTATCCATCCATCCATTTACCTCTCTTTTCCTCCTATCTCATAATCCCTTGTCATTGGTATCTAGCTATAAGCTACTCCCATGCAATCCAATGCCATTCATCTCACCATCATCCATCCTATCTATTCCTCACTTCTATCCCATATCCTATCACTCTTCATCATTCATCTATCCATCGTTTCCTCCTCACAATTCATCTTTTGATGATTTGGATAACTATCCCATCCCTGAACTTTACATAACCCACATCCAACATATCGACCATCCCATCCACACGGCCTATCCTAGCTCATCATATTTGCTCCATCCTTTTATCCTTTTATCATGGTCATATCATCATCCCTATCTGCTGTCTGTCTTTGGCCTTATGTCGAACTACGTTTCCCCTAAGCTTTCACGTAGGCAAGGATGATCATTTGATCCACCCTCGGGGTTTTGTATTTTGTCTGTCATCTTCCATCATCTGTCTTTGGCCTTGTGTCGCACTACGTCATGTAGGCAAGGTCGATCATTTGATCCGCCCCCAGGGAATTTGTCTGTCCACTTTATACTATTCATCACGGTCTCCATTATCCTCTTTCCACTTCTATCCATGGTCTTCTATCGAACTACGAGGGCTCTGCACTTTCACGTAGGCCAAGCTAATTTTTGATCAACCCTCGAGCCCCTAGGTCTTTAGGGTTTTGTTGTCTTGTTTCTTGTCGTCTTGTCATCCCGTTTTCTTGTCGTGTCATCAAGTATGTCCCTTACCTAGCTGGTGCTTCCACAATAACGATCACTAGTATCCTGAGATCTAATCGGTTTTAGATATCTTGCGTCATGCCAATCAACCAATCTATCCTTCATATTTGGTCTCAATAGGATGTATCCTCCCTAATAGACCACATCAATCCCATCCATCCTTTTGATCCTATGGCAAAGAAAATTTGAAATTTGGTTGTGATCTTTTGATGCTTTTGACATTTTGTTTCTCATTTGAGCTCCCTATCATCACTCATCAAGGCCACCATGATCCATCATATTATGGTGTGCTTTGACTAGTTAACATAGGGGCATATCTTGATCTTTGTTGCTATCTTCTTGGTTGTCCCACGTAGTAACCACCAAGACCTTGAGGTCTTGTGTTATGCTGGGGAATCCTCTTGTGCTTGTGGTTATCCCAATACCTGGCCTGACCAAAGTCATCATGACTTTGGGGTGTTGGGATAGCCTTCTTGATTGTTGTGTTTGTTTCTGCATTAGACACTAATCCGCCTTGGTTCCACATACCATGGTACCTTGTGTCTTATGCTATAGCAAAAATTAGTGCTTCGAAAATGGAAACTTGCATTGCATTGCATCTTTACCTCCATCAGCTTCATTCATTTTAACCATCTCACATCTCCATCAATCCTAATCCATTCAATCTAGCACAAATCATCTAATCACATCTTTGGTCTTGTTCCTAGCCTTGCTACAATCCTTCACCTCAATCACCATCCTCATCGATCATCATCATCATCATCATCAAGATGTATCTTTCCCTATCCTTTTGTGTTGTTTTGGGATGTATCCTTCCCTCATCAACAACACTATCATCATCCTCATCAGCGAGATGTATCCTTCCCTATCCTTGTGTTGTTCTAGGATGTACCCTTCCCTCATCAACAATACTCTCATCGAGATGTATCCTTGTGAACCCCAATCCTATTCCTACACAGAAACAAGAAGAAAACACATTAGTAAGCTCATATGCAAGATAAAACAAGGATTCCCCATGAAATCCATTTACAATGCTCAAAATAGGAAAAAAAAGAACAAAACATGAAAAGCTAAAGCAAACCTAATTAATCATGCAAACTCTTGATCCCATGGGGGAATTGGTGCCAATTGGTCTGTTGAAATTGGCCCTTTCCCAACTCCTTTGTTGCAATGTTGATGATTTGATGAGTGATCCACCTTGATGAAGATTCAATCAAGCTCCATGATGAAAAATATGCATAACCTAGCCAAGAATTTGATGAAATGGGTGAAACTAGATATGCTTGAGGATGAAGTTGAGTATAGTAAGTTTACTCAAATTGTGGATGTGTGAATGAGAGGAAGAGTCTCTCATTTATAGATTTCCAAATTGGAAGAATGAGTGAAATTGAGCAATGTGGGATCATTCAACATCCAATGGCCAAGTGCCACTTTTTAAGATGTGAATGGTTGAAGGTTGTGCAAGTTTTGATCAAAGTGCCAATAAATGACATTAGGTGGAATTTAAAATTAGTGAAATGACTTGTTGGAGAGGGAAGAAAATGGAGTTATGGCCACTTGGCTCAAGGCAAAAGGACTTGTAAGGTGAAATAAATGCCTTGTTGGAAGGACCAAGTCCATTTGAATTTTAATTCAAATTTGAGGGAATATTCCCCTTTTATGCCATGTTGAGAGAAAATAGGCAATTTAATAAATCAAAGTAATTCATTTATTGTGCAAGTTGCATTCTATAGAAAATGTGACATGTTTTAAGATTAATTAACCAAAGATTGATTAATTTGATGAGGAATTAAGAGATGTGACAATTTAGACTTAAATTTATGACCTGATTTAAATCAAATTGAGAGGAAGGGTTTAATTAAATAAATGTTTTGAATTATTTAACTAAAGGGGATAATGTTAGATCAAATTAAATAAGGTTTAATTTATTCAATTTAATTAGAGGACTTTAGGGGTTTAATCAAATAAGATGAATTATTTAATTAAAGAGGGATTGAGGATTAATTAAATTAAACTAATTAATTTAATCAACAAGGGAGAAAGACCTAATTAAATAAATAATGATTTATCTAATTAAGAGATGAAAAAGTGATGATAGGTTGAGAGCATGATTTAGGACGAAGCGATGTTAGTAATCAAGATCAAGTGCGTTGGTCAATTTTCCATGTCTACAGTTTTGGTATGGTTTATTGTTGTTTTCCTTATTTGAGTTGTTTATGGGTTACTTTGACTATGGTGATACTATAAGTTTATGGATGATCGGATCTTGGAGATTTGATGTTGGATTCATTGTATACTCAGTTGTGCATCTCAAATTATTCTCTTTTGACATGGTTATCAGTATATGGTTAGATTTGTATGCATTGCATTGTTGTATCTACAAGTTATGCAATGTTGCAAGCAGTCTATACTTATATATTGCATTTATGACTTGGACATGGGTTTTCTATGCCCATAGATATTTTACTGTTGATGCATTTTCAATTATGGTGGCTTGCTTTAGTCACTTGGTTTATCATTTTTTTTGTCATGTTGAGGAGGAGAGATGGTATTACTAGGTGCAGTCATGATGTGAGACCTATGTAGTTGACTATGTTATGCAGACATGTGGGACTCAGTTGGATTTTTTGTTGCTAGTACATTTGGTGGTGATCATGATGTCATGGATGTTTCTTGTGCTTTAGAATTTGGCATGTCATGATGGTTTATGTAGGTGCATGGTTGTTTTTGTTTTGGTTTGGTGTTAGGAGGTTGTTCTCATCTCCTAGATGATTTTTTGGTTCTTTGACTATGGTACTTGGATGTGGACATGTTTGGCAAACCACATCAGAGG
Source organism: Sequoiadendron giganteum (assembly GCA_007115665.2). Lineage (NCBI taxonomy): Eukaryota > Viridiplantae > Streptophyta > Pinopsida > Cupressales > Cupressaceae > Sequoiadendron > Sequoiadendron giganteum. The sequence goes on from CM021106.1 coordinate 199,346,812, forward strand.
TTGATTTGGTGTTTGAGTCATTTGGTCTACATGGTTATTCTCTTGGATATCTTAGTTTGCAGTTTACTAACGTGATGACGAGTTTGCATGTTTCAGTGATTGGATCTACAAGTTATGCAGGTTGTGGATTAGCTACCCATTTACTTGCAGTGGAATGACTTGATTATGGATTATTTTTATTCACCAGGTTTGATTCATTGTTGTTGCAAAATTTGACAGTTGGCCTTGTTCTTGGTCATTTGTACATTGGTATGTGTGCTTAGAGATGAGAGGATGGATTATGTTTATAGTACCCGGATAGCTGATTATGGTACTTGTATCATGTGGTTTATCATGATTTCATGGATAGCTTGATTATACCTTTCAATGAGAGCTTTTGGTAGTGATGGTTTGGCGGTGTTGGATATGTTTATGATGGTTTGGTGGTTGTATGTATCTTCTTGTCTTGGAGAATTTGGTTCTAATTGTTATGTTATTAATGTTTCAGTTGTGTGTGTAGACCTAGATGATCTTCATGGAGAGGATGGTTGTCATGATGCCATGTGTGACTTGGTATCATAGTTCAATGGGAGTTTTTGTTAGTGATGTTGATGCATCATTGGGTATGATTATCTTCATGTGATTGGGGATATGTATTCTTGGTTTAGAGTGTTATGGTATTATGTCATGGTTTACTCTTGATCATGTGTTAGATTTTTGGTATGGCACTTGTTCTCTTGAGACCAGGATGTATGAATTGTTGTATGTGATATCCTAGGAGGAGATGGTTAATTCCTATTGTAATGTTTATGTTCCTGATTCATGATTGGAGATTTGACATTGATCGTGTGTAGTTATTTTGGTATTGGGTACATTGATCATTTTCTTTATTACTTCATGATCATTATTTGTTGCATTTGGAGTTTGGCATCGATTGATTGGATATAGGTACTCATGGATACTTGGAGACATGTGTTGAGATGGTTACTCTTGATGATATTTCAGCAGGAAGTTCGAGGACCCTACACCTTGGTTGGACGTGAGTTCAACATGGACCTATGAGGAGAGTGTTCTTGGATGAGTCATGATGACTTGGATATCCTGGAGGAGAATTCTCATTCGCCACTCTTGGTCTTCTCAAAAACTTACTTGAGAGGTATTGCCCATTGTTTCTTTTAGGCGCATTATGTTTATGCTTTATCTTCTCATGCATATGGATCTTCAGCTATGGATATATGGTTTTGGAGAGTTCATTTGAGGAGTGTTGGCATGTTTATCTCCTTATGCATTGTGATTAAATTCATTGATGTTAAGTTTAGGAGATGTATTGGGCTCATTTCCTTGATTAGGAACTGATTTAGTTTGATCTTCTTTGATTATGAGAGGATTACATCCATGTTGGTTACATGATATATATGTTATGTTTGATCTTGGAGATTGAACGGTTGGGTTTTGTTATGGCTTTTCTTTTGGGGTGTTGTGGAGGAGATAATACTTGACATAGCTGGCATTTAGAGGTGTATGTAGGAGGATTTTATATAGGTATATGATGTGAAAATTTTCTCTCTTTGGTTTTGGTTATCTTCTTGGATGTGTGGTTTCACATTACATTGGTTTGAGGTTTGGTTGGAGCTATTGTGATCACTAGCTCATGGTCATGTGTTTTCACTTATGTTCTTGGGTGATGACATGGAGGTTCTTTTATCTCTTTTCTTTGTTGAGTGTGGAGAACTTGGGAGAGCTATAGAGACTTGTGGTGAGATTTTTTCTTACAAGTTATTCATTTACATATTTTGCATATCATTGTGGATGTTCCTAGGTAAATCCACAAATCTGGTTTACAATTCTAGTGAGGAAGGAAAATTGCAAAAATGCTCCTATGAATTTTCTTTTTGCTTTTTAGGGGTTCACATGAATTGGGGTGTTCAAATGGACCTAAAAGGGGTTTGAATGGACCCTGGTTCGAGCAAACCATATTAAATGATGGGACCCATTTTTTTGCATTTTTTTTATGACGAAGACAACGAAAAATTGAATACAAGAGGGGGTCCACTCGAACCCTAGTTCTAGTGAACCTCTAAGGGGGGTTCGCTCGAAGTTGGGTTCATTCAAACCCCCTTTTTCCCCATTCTCTCTCTCTGGCACCATATTTCTACATAATTTTTCCCTTCGAAGCTCAATTTGAGGATCAAAATGGAGGAGACTTCACAGAACCAATTGGATGATGGTAGTCCTCAAAATGAGCTATCCATCCAATATAATATTTATATGTTTTGGTTTTATTATGTATTTGTTTTTTTAGTTTGATTAAACATAGGTTTTTCACCGAAAATCAAGCTCTTTGTTCTGCACATGTGGAAAAATAGTAGATTATCAAAATAAAATTCTGAAAAATATGTTTAGGCTAGGTATTGATGTCCTTGATCCAATAAAAGAAAATGAATTTCAATACATACAAAAAAAGTTATGTTGTATGTGGTCCGCCTATGTCTGAATTGTAATTGGTTTGACTTCAAAACTTGATTAAGGAAAAAATATTCAATAAAACACTGTGAAACCAAATGAACTAGTTAGATATTGTAGTTATAAATATAAATTAGAAAAAAATATAATTTTATCCTTCATATAAACTTTTTTATGTTGTATACGGTGAGCATTACTCCTTAAAAATGGTGTTTACTGATAAAATATAGTTTTTGAAGGAGATGGAGAAAAAAGTGCAATCTTATTCCATATTTTTTGAAAAAAATATATTTAGAATCTACAAACAAAATTTCACAAATCACTTGTTTTCATCATCTTCAAATTCCTCATGGTTTAGCCGCTATAAGTGCCCGAAAGTGAAGATTTAGTTAGAAAAAATTAGTTCAGTGTCTAGTTTGGCCAAAAATTATAAACCAGTATTGTGGGATCACCCTCCTTGTTACCACATGATGTTGTTTACACTTTCTATATGATGCTATTTGTAGACTTGGTATGCCTTGATCATTTTCAGATTTTCATTACCCATGCAGTGGGAGTTCTTAGATGTGTATGCCATTATTTGACAAGTTTGAACATGGAGTTTATGATTGTTCATTTTATGGATGTATATGTTTATGGCATGAGTTTACTATGTTTTGTATACCTTGGAGGTATGGATAGTTGGATGTGTTGGCACTTGTTGTGGGTGCTATTTCAGCTATTGTTCTGTGTATCTTGACAACTATTGGTGCATATTGACACCTTTGGATTGATTGTTTGTGTCTAGGATATCAGTTGAGGCAAGACTTATGCTTCATTGCGACAGATTGTGTGGCTTCTCTTTGGATGGATTCTTATCTTTGTGCTTTGGCATGGTGGTGGATGAGAGAATTAATGATTGGGATGGTGTCCACTTTGATTCTTGTTGCAAGTATCTTTATGGAGCATATGGATCATTTTGATTCCTTGATGGTATGTGTGGCTATATGAATTGTTTAGTTGATTCATGTTTTGAGGTTACTTGTTCCCCTTATGAAATGTATACAACAAGTGGGAGAATGTTAGGAAAATGTGTGTTTTACACCTTGCATAATCTATTTAATGTAATTATTTATTTATTATGTGTGTGGTGCACCTAGGTGACCTAGAAGTGCATGCATCACTAGGAGTTAATATTTTTGGGGTCAATTTATGTTGTATGTAACATTGGGACATAAGTTAAGTTGTAATGTAATTATTTAATATTGGGGAAAATTATTTAAATAAAGTACCTAATATTAAATGTGGGGACATGGTTTTGTAATCTCGTGGTTATAGTCACATGGTTCTATGTAATACCACTTGGTGGTTTTGTGGGAGTTTGTTTTTATAAAAGCAACCACAAGAGCAGTTGTTTAAGGTTGGTTAGTTTGTAGATTAGCTCTGCGAGGGTTTGAAGCATGGCATGGGATGTGTGGTTACATGCTTGTTCACATGAATTTCTTGGAGAGGGCTTGATGTTTCAATGGTGTTCATGGAAACTCTGAAGATGTATTGTAATCTTTATTGCTGCATAATACATGAGTGATGAATGATTTTGGAGGCTAGGTTTTTACCTCTTGAGGGTTTTCCCATGGTATATCTTGTGTCATCTATGATGGGTATGTTGTAAATTCACTTGCATGTGGATTTTGAGTTCTTATTTGCATATATTTCTCTTTTGGGTTATGTGGAAATTGTCATTAGATGGATGCAAGTTACCTTACACAAACATGTCACGAATCAACAAGATAAAAAAATCAACAAATGTTCAAGTCAACTCAATAAATTGTCAAAATAGTCAACAATCAAATCAACCTCAAATATCAAAATAGTCAAACATTTGTCTTATACAAGATGTGTCCTTCCTGCAAGTCAAACATTACCATTATTTTACCTTATACAGGTGGTCACATGGTCGAAACTAGGCTTGACATCTTATATGACATGTTTCCTCTCCTAAAACCAGGCCTTTTCAAACAATCAACCCGTCAATCACCTAGTCAATTAAACATAAGCAAACAATCATTGGAAAACACTCTGAATGATTGTTGACTTTGTTGGGCTATTTTATCTTATCTTTTTGCATTTATTTGTGAGTCACATTACTAGCTACCTCGAGCATGTCCCATGAAGGATTTAGAGGAGCAATGATGTCTCATGACTCTTTTCTTTGACTTCTACTTGTAGATTGTCTTGGAAAAAAGACTGGGGCAACTTTGCCTTTAGTATGAGTCAAGATAGTCCTTGTCTACGACTATCTTTTTTGCAAGTGGATGACATTTAACACCTTTCTCTATATCATACCATGGTTTTTTTTGTCCATTTGTCACATTTTACTGCCCAATGATGATTAATGAAAAGTATTGCATAGCACAATATTCATCCTTTAAGTTGTCTCCACTAACACCATACTAACTTCCATATCTTCCACACTAACATTTCTTCTATTCCACTTATCTATTTTTCTCTTATCCATTTCGTGAGCACACTCATGTTCTTTGAAAGCGCATGTCCTCTTGAGGGGGCATACTACTACCTCCTCATCATCCTTCCTCATTCTATTCACACTGGGGCATATTTTGGAACTAAATTTCTTTGACACAACGTGATAAACTACATTGTATCAAAGAGGGGAAAAATGTAAACACTGCAAAATGTCCTAAGCCAACTAATACCATTTTTCCTTTTCAACTCCCTTTTCTAAATCCATATTTGCTCTATTAATTAAATAATTTTAATTATTTAATTAATTCATTGCTATCTTTTATTTCCTCTTTTGATTAATTAAATAAATTTTATTTATTTAATTATGTCACTAATGTCCTTTTCTTCCATAATTAAATAAATTTCTATTTATTTGATTATTTACCAGTTTCTACTATAACTAAATAGTCATTTTAATTATTTAATTGTTCACTAGCCTTTTTTGTCATTAAATTAAATAAATTTTATTTATTTTATTGTCTACTAATTTGTCACCTTCTTCCCACTTTTGAATTAAATTGTTATTTAATGAAAAATTCAACCTGTCACAGGACCTCTATAATTAAATAATGCTTTTATTATAATTTAATTATTTATTTCCCTCTCAGATCAAATTTTTTTATAATTATTTGAATCTCTCCTACAACCTCTTTTTCTGTGCCAACCTCATTATTCGTGCCAATCTTATCTCTTGACATCTCATTCAATTTCAGCCCTTGATTGTATTATTTTATAATTCAATCTTAGCCATTCATTTCTTAACATTGCCCTAATTTTTCCCTAACCCTACTTCATACTACAACTTTCATTCTTGGCCATTGATTGACATATCTTATTGACATTAAATCTCAATCCTTCATTCGAATTTTCCTTTTCTATAAACGACCCTATCCTTGTCATTTTCATACATCTAGTTCATGTGCAAGTACATGCTGTTAGTGAGACAACTATTATCTTCAATATTTTTTTATCATAGACATTAGGCTACTAGTGCATACTCAAATTTGAGGGCATCAAGTACATTCAAGCAAGATGGAGAAGGGAAATGGAGGTCAAGCAACCATGGCATAGGTGATATTTACTTTATGTTTATATTTCTTGTGTTGGATTGTGCTCTATTGCTAGTTTAGGGCTTCATAGGTTTAGTTTTGATGCTATTTTACCTTAATCTGGATTTTACCCTAGATTACACATAGTTTGTTTGCGTGTGTGTTGTTGGAACCTCATTTTCACATGTCTTGTTGGTGTTTCTAACTAATTCCTCAACATCCTCTAGAGATTATCCATGCCTTATGCTCAAGTACATCAATAGAAATTGGCCAACAAACAAGAAACTCACTTTTAAGATGCAAAGAGCCCACATGCTAGCAGTAAAATTCTAACACTTTAGCATTACATCAAATCCACTAGCTTGATATGATTGAGACAACCAATGATAGTGGGATGTACACATTGTGTATTAGCACAAAAGTGCAAATTTAAAAGGATAGTGTAATAAGATGATGCACTCTAAAGTAAAATTATGCTTGAATGAAATCCAACTAGGTGGACACCAATAGACAATTGTGGTTAATCCCAGAAAACTAGTTTATAATTCTGTTGAGGAAGGAAAATTGCCAAAATGCTCCCATGAATTTTTTTTGGGGTTCGCTCGAAGGGGGGGTTTGAGTGAACCCAAAAAGGGGTTTGCTTGAACCCTCATTTGAGCGAACCCCTTTTGATGATGTCACCCCTTTTGGTGCCAATTTTAAGGAAAACAAAAGAAAATTTGCAAAACAAGGGGGGTTCAAACGAGCCCCCCTTGGAGAAAACCCCCCTTTGCTCAAAGTGGTCAATGGGTGTTCACTCAAAGGGGGGTTCACTCGAAGGGGGTTCATTCGAACCCCCCTTTTTTGCCCTTATCCCCCTCTTCTACCAAATTTCTACAAAATTTTGTCTTTCGAAGCTTAGGTTGAGGATGAAAATGGAGGAAACTTCACAAAACCATTTAGATGATGGTAGTCCTCAAAACGAGCTATCCATCAAATATAGTTTCAATATGTTTTGGTTTTATTATGTATTTTTTAAATTTAATTAAACATAGGTTTTTCACTAAAAATCAAGCTCTATGTTCTACACATGTGGAAAAATAACATATTATAATTTTATTTTTAAAATATCTATGCATTAGATATTGATGTCCTTGATCCAACAAAAAAAAAAAGAATTTCGATACATAGAAAAAAAGTTGTGTTATTAAGTAAATCATGTCTAAATTGTAACTAGTTTGACTTCAAAACTTAATTAAGAAAAAATATTCAATGAAATGTTATGAAACCAATTGCATGCACTAGATATTTTAGCTACGAATCTAAATTCAAAAAAATAAAATTTATCCTTCATAGAAAAAAACTTATGTGTTAGCAAGTACACGTCACTCTTTAAAAATGGTGTTTACTATTAAAAAATAGTTTTCAAAGGCGATGGAAAAATAAATGCAATATGAATTCAAAGCTTTTTTAATATATATATTTAGAATCTACAAACAAAATGTCACAAATCACTAGTTCACATCATCTTCAAATTCCTCACGGTTTAGAAGCTACAGGTGCCCGAAAGTGAAGATTTAGTTAAAAAAATTAGTTCAATGTCCAGTTTGACCAAAAATTATAAACTACTATTGTGGGATCACCTTTGTGGGGACCACCATACAAGCACACTAAAGGGAGAATCAATCATTTTTAAAAAGCACAAGATTAATTGGTTCAATTGATTGATAAGATAAAGGGTTCGATGAAAAAGCAATGCTAAAGACATGAAGATACAACTTAAAAGATGACAACAAGTTGGGAAATTCAATAGAGAATTAGAAGATAAAGTGTAGGCCATATGCAAGGGTTTAGGGTTTTAGCTTGAATGAATAATTTTTAAAGTAAATTTCCTAAAACCCTAGAAAATAAACTAGTGTCTGAAACATGTCTCATATTTACTTTGTTTTACTCTAAATTTGTATGCATTTGACCCTATACACTTTCTATTGATAATTGATCGAAGAAATCTCTGGTTGGGTCCTTTATGTCAAGTAATAGTCTAAGAGTATTAATTTAAGTTTTTTCATCAAATATCCTTAGTTTGTTAAGGGTACTTTTGTGGTCAATGTCTTGTAATTTGGCATTTCTTCAAGTGATTTTCAAAATTTCGAGTTTTAGACTTGGCCATCTTGGTATGCTTGTTGAACTTGTCATCCTAGCCATGTTCTCTCTCCCTAACTCAAATTTTCCCCTCTAAGTATCCTTTCCTTAAATTTTTGGTTTTTGGGTTTGGTCCTCCATACATCCTTCCCTCAAAAGTCACTTCTTTCCCCTAAAATCTAACTTTCCAAATTTCATGATTTTTTGACTTGGTCATCCTGGTATGCTTGTTGGATAGTGGACTTGTCTTCATTGGAATGTATTTCCTTCAACTCCCCTTTTATCCTCTAAGCCCCATTTCCTTAAATTTCATTATTTTGGGTTCGGTCATCCATGCATCCTTTCCATAAAATTCACTTCTTTCCCCCAAATTCTAACTTTTCAAATTTTAGTATTTCAGACTTGGTTATCTCAACATGCTTGTTGAGCTTGTTATCCCTAGCATGAATTTCCCCCCAACTCCCCTTTTCCCCTTTAAACCCCTTTCCCTTAAATTTTTGGATTATGGGTTTGATCATCCATGCATCCTTTCCTCAAAAGTTACTTATTTCCTCCAAAATCCAACTTTCCAAATTTCAAGATTTTGAACTTGGTCATCTCAACTTGCTTGTCAAACTTTTTCATCGTTGACATGCCTTTCCCTCCAACTTCCCTTTCCCCTCTAAGCCCCTTTCCCTTAAATTTTAGGATTCTAGGTTTAGTTATCCAAGCATCATTTCCTCAAAAGCCGCTTTCGCCCCCCCAAAATCCAACTTTTTAATCTCGGGATTTTAGACTTGGTCATCCCAACATGCATGTTAGGATTTCCTTGCCTAGAATGCCAAGTCTCAAAATTCTATCATTTGAACATGAAAAAATTACCTACTGCATGACTAAAGATGTTATTAATGGTCTTGAAATTGATAGGATTCAACTCCCAAACACCTCTTGGCAGTTGTGCGCTCCTCTGAGACATGAATAGTGTACAAAATCATATGGTTGTTGATATAAAGGGCGTGATTTAAAGTGTATGGTAATGTAAAGGTGATACAAGTAGACATGGGAGGCTTATACAATTGTAGAAAACCCTAGTTCTTCCCCCAATATCTCTTAATGGTGTTAAAAGACGTATATTTTCCAAAGTGGACTAAAAGAAGCAAGAGGAGGATGGAAAATGTAAAAATAAAATAGCATAGTATAGAGAAAGACTTACAAAGAAAAACCCTAGGGTTCATAATTTCTAGATATGGGTGTTGTATTTTTGGCATTGCAGTGATCTACATTCATCTCAAATTTGTAATAAATATTTGTAAAATTCATAGATTGAATGATTAAAGGTTCAAGAATTGACCTTAGTTGATTGTCTCCTTATGTATGGTATATTTTTTTGGATGTGTTACTTTGTTGGCCAACCAAACAATTGTATGTACATGAAAATCGTGTAGTAACAACCTTTCAGCTAATATTTATAAGTCACGAGACTCTAAGGACCTAAGCATATTCCCTAAAATATTCCTTTCGTGGGAAGTTTGTTCACTCGACTAATTTTCTATGCATGCGACATAATTATGCGAAGGTTTGACTATTGAAAAAGTATAAGATGGTGGTCCCATGGAAGAGTGGTGATGCAACAATCACTATTATAATTCGGTCGCATTGATAAAATCATCGATGTAATTTTAATGTTTTTTAAATCAAGACCATCCTTACAATCAACATTATTCATTCCATATTTTTACATTGAAGGCGTATCTTTATTTGAGTTTCTCGAACTCATTTTGTTAGTGTAACACCCCTTCATTTTGATTTTATGTTCAGATAGTGTGTTTCTTTGTTATGCTTATGTTTTCTGACAGTACCTTGACTTTTTTAGACTATGATACTTTGTTATTATTTGATCGCTAACTTTGGAGCGATGTGGGTTTTATGTTATGATGTGATGGTACTTTATTGTGATGTTATTATTATGACATGCTTTTCATTAGCATAATGTTTATTTGAATTAATATTGTTATATGCTCATGAGTAGATTATTGATGTTAGAATCGTTAGTTGTTGTGACATTGTATTGGTGAAGGGAACAAAAATGCATCACTCGCTTGCGAGCACCTTGCAATTCCTCAATTATCTCTTCTCGGTGTGTTTTATTATGATATATATGCATGTTCGATATATGCTTTGTTTGTAGGTTTGCACGTAGAGGACATCAACTCCACCTGGTTTCAGAGGTTTGAGCATGTCCATTGCCCAACGGTAATGTTGATTGAGAGATAGTAGCTAGGTTTCCCTTGTCAAGCCACCACCCTGGTCATAGTGTGTCGTCGGTCATAGTTGGTTATGTTTTGTTAGAATGTTCAATTTTGCCTTGATATTATTTATCTTGCAAATGTGTTTAAGGTAAATAGACGATTTAAATATTTTAGTTGATTATTTAATTAATCTTGTTTATTATGTTAGAAGATTGTAATTTAATTAATTAATTAATTAAATCTAATTGGTAAAATAATTTAATCTTAGGATTAAATTTATTTTATTAATTAATTAAATTAATTGAATTAAGCTCAAATTAGAAATATTATGTATTTTTGAAATTATTAAAATGTTTTAATTTTTAGAAATATCTTGAGGGATTGGTGCAAATTTATTTTGAAAGATATTTTGTTTTCAACATGTGTTTGAAAATATTAATGATGGTTGTTGGGAAAAAAAGTTTTTTCAGAGAGAATAATGGTTGTAACTATGTGAGGTGAGAAGTTTCTTCACAGAAGAGAGGAGATGATATTTGGTGGGGGAAAGGTTGTTTAACAAAATTACATTTTGTTATTGTATTCTGGTTGTTTAAATTTTGGGGAAAAAGACAGGCTCGGGAAAATTCTTTGTGCTCTGGAATTTGTTTCGTTCTGGAGGAAGCTCTGGTTGTTCTAGAAGAAGCTTGGTTTTGTGGAAGAGGCTCTATGTCAATTCACATCCTCTCAAGCATTGGAATTCAGGTTCCTCTATTATTCTAGTTAATTGCATTTGGAAAAGTTTCTTAGATTAATTTTATTGTTTGAAAAATATTACCTGTGCAAATTATGAATCTTTTGAGTTTTGTTAAAATTGAAAATGTTGTGTCTGAAATCTTCTGTAGAAATGAAATCTTCTGTTGAAAATTATTGCAAGTTTTATTTGGGATTGTTGTAAACAATGAAGAACCAAGAAGAAAAACATTAGGGATTTGGAGAATTTTCGGTTGGAAAAGAATTAAAAATTCTCTGTAGAAATTCTTGGTAGAAATCCTCTCGAGAAATTTGGGGTAAATGTTAATTGTAGAGAAATATTGCTCCAATTTACTATTGGATTTTTTTTCTGTAGAAAATGATTACTTCCTATTAAATTTGTTTGTCTAAAGAAAATTTAGAAAAACCCCTGTGTTGAAAATTGCTTCTCTCTGTAAAATTTGAGTATTTTCCTATAGATGACCATTTTGCGAAAATTTATTGCTTGATTGAAATATTTGTTTTAATAAATTTATATATGTATATATATCTATATCTATATATATTGAAATATATATATACATATATATATAAATATATACACATTTTATTTTAGAGTTTTTGTAAATTTTCTATTTGAAAACCTGATTGAATATAATAATTTTGTTAATACGGGACGAAATATCCATACACGGATTTCTTGTGGATTCACAGTTTTAAAAGTTATTAGTATGAATTTATATTGATGTTTGGGGAAGCGACAACTGCTCACAGCCGTTCCCCACAAGTGGGAAGCCAACGCTGCCCCACAGAGGTCGTGCCTTCCCCTTAAGGGGAGACGACAGTACATGCAACCGACAGCCTTTGTGTGGCTTCCAAATAAAAAAAACATTCGTAGCCTTCGAAAATTTCGAATCGGTGTTGATTGGTATCATCCGCCAATGGTTAATTTAAGATTTTTTTTTAATATTTGAACTTTGATTTATTTTGTTTGGTTTATATATATATATATATATATAATGTATTAATAAATAAATAAATATATTTGTGTATATATTAATATATATATGTTTATGTGTATATATTTATATTTTGTAATTGATTGGAAATTGTAATTGGTTTAAAATAATTTTTAAATATATATGGATATATATTTAAATATATATAATAATTGTATATATACATATATATTTAATATATATATATATATATATTTAAAAGAGGAAATTTGATTAGGGATATTATATTAGATGCATGCAAATGCATGTATCAGATATTTTTAAAAGGAAATAATTTTAAAAGAGGAAATTTGATTTTGTATAGATGAAATCGGGAAATTATTTTTAACAAATAGACTTAATTTTTGTATTATTTGAAAATAAAAATTAATTTAAGTTAGATAATGTGGAGAAGTGTATTATTAAACTTCATGCATTGAGACTAGATTTAGGAAATTCTAATGGTAGATGTATTTCCTGTTTGTGTTGTCTTTTGAATGTGATTTCTTATGTTCATGCTTTTAGGGGAAATTGGTTAAATTTGTTGGATGAGATATTTTATTATTAGGGGTTGTTGTATTTTATTGTCAAGCCTTTTGATTTTCCTTTGGGTAGTGTGTATAGTCGTAATCAGTTAATCACTTGGTTACCACGAACGGGGATGGATGTCTTTTATCTTTGGATTGGGTATTAATATTTGTATGTGTGCACTAGTTACCCTTGGGTTGTGGATTTGTTCCATGTGTTGTCAGTAGGAGAGTGACTCTCGATGGGGGCCAAGGTATGGGAAGATCTACCGGGGTAACCCATGCAACTTTGTGGTGACACTCGTCCTATGTCAGCAGTATGTTTGGTTCAATTGACATACTTAATTATTTTAACTCTGGAAACAATGTAACCAATGTATTAATGTTGTACTTGTGTTTGGTTAATTCAGTCTTGTGTTAGCCTGTGTCTAGAGGTAGTTGGTCTTGTCTAGGAATCCTGGTTACTATCTCCTAGCACGGGGGATGGGCCTTTGGGTACCACTTGGTTGGGAGGAACGTGCACCTTACTCCATTGGGATTCCCTTCTTTTGTTCATGATGGTGAGATCTTCCTGTTGAAGAGCTCGTGGGTATCAGTTGATATGTTCCTTTCATTTGATGTACTGTATCAGATTGAAACTTGTATTTATATTACTCCTCAATTGTATTCGAGGTCTCTTGTAAATTGTAATACTTTTGTATGATCTACCTTATTCTGGGAATGAGTATTGTAAATTCTATTTGAAATAAATATAATCTTTGGATCTTTATGTATTTCTATCCAATGTGATGAAATTTTAATGCTTTAAATGTATATTCTTAAAATTCATGAGTAATTAATTATGTGCTATGAATGAGATAATGTTTATGTTATGGGATTCATTTGTAACCTTAGTCGCATGCCTTAGAGGATGTTTGTGATAGTGTAGTGCACCTTTCATGTTATTATTGCACTTTAAATGAAAACAAAATGTACGCTTTCATAGTTGTTGTAACTTCTTCTAGGGTTCATGGTGGGGCGTTACACATGGTATCAGAGCCTAGATTCATACACTGGGTACTCTGGGTACATATGAGCCCATTGTGTCATCCTTGTGAATCTATTAGTGGAGTTGTTAAGTGATCATAATGTTTATAACATTGAAATTTTGCATCATGTGCTATGTGGAAAAGAGTGGAGTGAAAGAATACTGATAAAAGGTTATGGATGAAAAGTGGTGATATGTATCATGTGGGATATGGAAGTAAATGTACTTATGGAATTGTGTGTGTAATTGTACCCCCTGTAAATGTGAGAAACCAGTAACTGTACATTTGTTGAGTGTTGTGAATACCCCGTACTTGTTTTGTGTGTCCATGGGATGGTTATATTGGGTACCCATTCATGGGGAAAAAGTTGCATTTTGATGTGGAATTTACCATACCAAAATGTGTGTTTGCATGTTTGTTACCTAACTGAGGGCCAACCCATGTGTGGTTGAAACTTATATATAAGAGTAACCAAAAGTTAGTTTCATAGATTCTTTTCTTTTGGTTCTCTAGCCCCTCCATCCGTGAAGGGATAGTAGCAGCCACAAATTTTCTTGGATAGAGTGTGCAACGTATGCATATTGCGGTGCAGAGCGGTCTCAGTTCAGCCGATTATGAGGAAATATACCCACTAATTTCCCTTATGATGGATCAGGATACTTGATCCATATGTGTTAGCTCAAGCCCCACAGATTTGAGTACAACAACATTGGTTTGTTAGTTTATGCTTGGTCGTCCATAGAGACATTGATCTATCATTATTGAGTAAACCTCATCCGTATGAGAGGTGAAGCTCGAGTAGCCCATATTGATATTATCATTTTTGCATTATATATATACTGTATCTGCACGTTTTTCGACATGATGCAATAGATACGATGCCACACCCCACTGATGTTCTAACATAGTGTTGGGGATGATGTCATGTTACACAATGCCACATGCATAGACACGTGAAGGTGCATTATGAGATTGTGTTATGATAGCCTACTTGTGTAATGAGTGTTATGGGGCCTCACACACTTGTAGAGGGATACTCATGGTTGCTTCGGCAGTGTTTGGTCGGATAGCATATGAGTAGGTCCTAGCCATGTATACCTCTAGCTACAGTGAGTACCTGCGTGTGCCTTCTCCACGAGGTATCACTATGCGAGGTGTGTTCTCCGTGTGCCTAATTATGCGGAGCCACAGACACAGTGCCATGTGGCATACGACCGGTGCGCGTCTTCCTTGACTGGCGTATGACCATGTCGAGTGACGACGTGATGCAGGGCATAGTTGTGGAGTACACTCTAGGTCATGTGGATGGTGTGCTCACTCTGCACCACATGAGGGCTATTACTATGGCTGGATATTTTTCCCTCCTTCCTCATTTGGTGGCTAGTATCTAGTCACACAGTGTTGTACAGTGCAATTTTAAAGATTGTGAACTTTCTTTATGGTTATTGATGATTTTTTGTTGATTGTGAAGGTCGACACCTTGTTATATTTGATTGTGATGGTTTAGCCACACCTTGTGATCTTATTTTCTTATAAAATTTGTGGTTATATTTGATTTAGTGTTGAAATTGTGTACATTTATTACCTTATTGTTGAAATTGAATTTTAATTTTCTCTTCTTTATGACCTTGGTGGCTAAATTAGTTTATATTTATTGTTTTAAATATTGGCAATGTGTCGTATTGTGAATCCTCTCCAAGGACGTATGAGGCAGATTTGGTGAATGTAGATGAGGAAACAGGCGTAGGGAACGATGAGGATGGAAGTATGTGAGGCTATTATATAGCTAGGACCTACTACCCACCTATGTGTGATGATTATCTCTTGGAGACTAATCAACTTATACAACAAGAGATAGGTCATTATGGTCTTGATTAGATGGTCTCACCATACATGTGTGGCCTAACACCATCAAGCCACTGATTGTGATGTATGGATTATGTGAGATGGATATTGGCTCTTGGTTCATGGATTTTGTGTCATGGATTAGTATGCTGCTTTTCGGTGTCCAGATGGACCCATATGTAGCCTTGTGATGTGATTTTTGGTGATGTGCATTGGTGTGTATGTGTAGAATGTATGTTAAATCATGTATATGATGCTTGTCTTATGAGTTTCTATATTTTAATTTCACCTTTTGGTTGTGACTCCTTTCTTGGGTGGTGTGTGTAGGATGCCTAGGAGAGATGGTCATGGAGTCGATCGTCTGAACACTTATTTTCTGAGTCCCCGCGAGAATGATCGTGAGGAGCACCTGGGTCCTCAGTTATGTTCTTTGCTTGAGGATTTTCTTACCCAGCTAGGCCTTAGACAGGAGTGTGGTACGCAACAACAACATTTTGGGTCTAAATGTAAGGAATCACAATCTCATCATGATGGTAATGGTTCTCAATTTAGGAAGAACCAGAACTGGTGGCGTAAAAAGCATAATTGTCAGGAGCGGCTGGCACGGAGTGCAAAGTCCACAGCTAACTGGGGTAGTGTTCAACAGTCTTGTACACCTCCTGGTGTCAGGGGTTTTGGACGTAACATAGGTTGTTTCTCTTGCGGTCATCAGGGCCACATAGCTAGACAATGTCCTCAGAGGAACTCACTTGATTTTAGTCAGAGGCCAGTAGCTATGGAGCCGACAAAGAATGACGCATGAAGGACCCATGGGACGAGTGCAACGGTTGATCATCGTCGAGCAGAGCATCAGGGCACAAATGTGGAGATTACTAGTAGTGGACAGGTAGTTGATTCGAGAGCTCGTGGAAATCTTGTGGTATAGGAGGTTGAGGAAGTGCCTTCAGTGTTGTTTTCTCTACATTAATTCTTGTTATGATAGGTTATGTGTTTTGAGACTTTTTTGGTGGTTGCTTCACCATGTTGATTTGTATGGATTGATAGTTTACTTGGCTTAGAGGATTACGACACTGGTTACTATTGTTTTTATGTTGTTGTATTGAGCTATTTAGGTTTGGAATAATTTGATTATGTGTTATCATATGGATGTGGTACTATGCGTCTTTGTAGGATTCCAGGAGTAAGCCTGACCCTAGGGGGGAGAATGTAACACCCCTCTATTTTTCTCTTATGTTCAGACAATGTGATTCTCTGGTATGCTTATATTTTTTGACAGTACCTTGACTTTGTTAGACTATGATACTTTGTTATTATTTGATCGCTAATTTTGGAGCGATGTGGGTTTTATGTTATGATGTGATGGTACTTTATTCTGATGTTATTATTATGAAATGTTTTTGATTAGCATAGTGTTTATTTGAATTAATATTGTTATATGCTCATGAGTAGATTATTGATGTTAGAATCGTCAGTTGTTGTGACATTGTATTGGTGAAGGGAACATAATTGCATCACTCACTTGCGAGCGCCCTGTGATTTCACGATTCTCTCTTCACGGTGTGTTTTATTATATGATATATATGCATGTTTGATATATTTTTTGTTTGCAGGTTTATAGGTACAAGACATTGACTCCACTTGGTTTCACAAGTTTGAGTGTGTCCATTGCCCAACGATAATGTTGATTGGGAGATAGTAGCCAGGTTTCCCTTGTCAAGCCACCGCCCTGGTCATAGTGTGTCACCGGTCATAGTTGGTTATGTTTTGTTATAATGTTGTTCAATTTTTCCTTGATATTATTTATGTTGCAAGTGTGTTTAAGGTAAACAAATGATTTAAATATTTTAGTTGATTATTTAATTAATCTTGTTTATTA
Source organism: Sequoiadendron giganteum (assembly GCA_007115665.2). Taxonomy (NCBI): domain Eukaryota; kingdom Viridiplantae; phylum Streptophyta; class Pinopsida; order Cupressales; family Cupressaceae; genus Sequoiadendron; species Sequoiadendron giganteum. The sequence goes on from CM021106.1 coordinate 199,364,160, forward strand.
TGTTAGAAGATTGTAATTTAATTAATTAATTAATTTAATCTAATTGGTAAAATAATTTAATCATAGAATTAAATTTATTTTATTAATTAATTAAATTAATTGAATTGAGCTCAAATTAGAAATATTATGTATTTTTGAAATTATTAAAATGTTCTAATTTTTAGAAATATCTTGAGGGATTGGTGCAAATTGATTTTGAAAGATATTTTATTTTCAACATGTGTTTGAAAATATTAATGATGGTTGTTGGGAAAAAAAAATTCACGAAGAGAATAATGGTTGTAACTATGTGAGGTGAGAAGTTTCTTCATGGAAGAGAGGAGAGGTTATTTCGTGGGGGAAAGGTTGTTTAAAAAAATTACGTTTTCTTATTGTATTTTGGTTGTTAAAATTTTGGGGAAAAAGACAGGCTCGAGAAAATTCTTTGTGCTCTGGAATTTGTTTTGTTCTGGATGAAGCTCTAGTTGTTCTGGAAGAAGCTTGGTTCTGTGGAAGAGGCTCTACGTCAATTCACATCCTCTCAAGTGTTGGAATTCAGGTTCCTCTATTATTCTAGTTAATTGCATTTGGAAAAGTTTCTTAGATTAATTTTATTGTCTGAAAAAGATTACTTGTGCAAATTATGAAGCTTTTGAGTTTTGTTAAAATTGAAAAAGTCATGTCTGAAATCTTCTGTAGAAATGAAATCTTCGGTAGAAATGAAATCTTCTGTTGAAAATTATTGCAAGTTTTATTTGGGATTGTTGTAAACAATGAAGAACCTAGAAGAAAAATATTAGGGATCTGGAGAATTCTCGGTTGGGAAAGAATTAAAAATTCTTTGTAGAAATTCTTGGTAGAAATACTTTCGAGAAATTTGGAGTAAATGTTAACTACAGAGAAATATTGCTCCAATTTACTATTGGATTTGTTTTCTATATAAAATGATTACTTCCTATTAAATTTGTTTGTCTGAAGAAAATTTAGAAAAACCCCTAGGTTGAAAATTGCCTCTCTCTGTAAAATTTGGGTATTTTCCTATAGATGACCATTTTATGAAAATTTATTGCCCGATTAAAATATTTATTTTAATAAATTTATATATGTATATATATATATATATAAATATATATATATATACATATTTTATATTAGAGAATCTTTGTAAATTTTCTATTTGAAAACTTGATTGAATATAATTATTTTGTTAATACAAGATGAAATATCCGTATGCGGATTTCTTATGGATTCGCAGTTTTAAAAGTTATTAGTATGAAGTTTATATTGATGTTTGGGGAAGCGATGACTGCTCACAACCGTTCCCCACAAGTGGGTAGCCGACGTTGTGAGGCAGTCGACACTACCCCACAGAGGTCGTGCCTTCCCCTTAAGGGGAGACAACAATACATGTGATTAGCAGCCTTTGTGCGGCTTCCAAATAAAAAAACTTCTGCAGCCTTTGAAATTTTTGAATGGGTGTTGATTAGTATCATCCGCCAATGGTTAATTTAGGGTTTGTTTTTAATATTTGAACTTTGAATAATTTTTTTTGGTTTTATTATATGTAATATATATATATATATATATATAATGCATTAATATATATATATATATATTTGTGTATATATATATATATTAATATATACATATTTGTGTATATATATATATTAATATATATATATATATATTTATGTGTATATATGTATATATTTAAATGGATATATATTTGTATTTTGTAATTGATTGGAAATTGTAATTGGTTTAAAATAATTTTTAAATATATATGGATATATATTTAAATATATATAATAATTGTATATATACATATATATAATTACATATATATATATATATATATATATATATATATATAAGAGGAAATTTGATTTTGTATAGATGAAATCAGGAAATTATTTTTAACAAATAGATTTAATTTATGTATTATTTGAAAATGAAAATTAATTTAAGTTAGATAATGTGGAGAAGTGTATTATTAAACTTCATGCATTGAGATTGGATTTAGGAAATCCTAATGGCAGATGTATTTCCTGTCTGTGTTGCCTTTTGAATGTGATTTCTTTTGTTCATGCTTTTCGGGGAAATTGGTTAAATGTGTTGGATGTTATTTTGTTAGTCTCCCAGATGAGATATTTTATTATTGGGGGTTGTATTTTATTGTCAAGCCTTTTGATTTCCCTTGGGTAGTGCGTATAGTCGTAATCAGTTAATCACCTGGTTATCACAAATGGGGATGAGATTTCTTTTATCTTTGGATTGGGTATTAATATCTGTATGTGTGCACTAGTTACCCTTGGGCTGTGGATTTGTTCCATGTGTTTTCAGTAGGAGAGTGACTCTCGATGGGGGCCGGGGTCTGGGAAGATCTGCCGGGGTAACCCATGCAACCTTGTGGTGACACTCCTCCTATTTCAGCAGTATGTTTGGTTTAGTTGACATACTTAATTATTTTAACTCTGGAAGCAATGTAACCAATGTATTAGTGTTGTACTTGTTTTTGGTTAATTCAGTCTTGTGTTAGCCTGTGTCTAGAGGTAGTTGGTCTTGTCTAGGAATCCTGGTTACTATTTCCTAGCACGAGGGGTGGGCCTTTGGGTACCACTTGGTTGGGAAGAACATGCACATTACTCCATTGGGATTACCCCCTTTTGTTCGTGATGGAGAGATCTTCCTGTTGAAGAGCTCATGGGTATCAGTTGATATGTTCCTTTCATTTGATGTACTGTATCAGATTGACACTTGTATTTATATTACTCCTCAATTGTATCCGACGAGGTCTCTTGTAAATTGTAATACTTTTGTATGATTTACCTCATTATGGGAATGAGTATTGTAAATTCTATTTGAAATAAATGTAATCTTTGGATCCTTATTTATTTCTATCCTATGTGACAAAATTTTAATGCTTTGAATGTATGTTCTTAAAATTCATGAGTAATTAATTATGTGCTATGAATGAGATAATGTTTATTTTATGGGATTCAGTTGTAACCTTAGTCGCATGCCTTAGAGGATGTTTGTGATAGTGTAGTGCACCTTTCATGTTATTATTGCACTTTAAAAGAAAAAAAATTATACGCTTTCGTAGTTGTTGCAACTTCCTCTAGGGTTCGTGGTGGGGCATTACAGTCGGTGAGCGAATGAAAAGCCTCGAGAGGCGTTGCAATACAGTTAAACGAATCTCAACCGTTCATCATTTTTCACCCATTTTTTAGCTGTTTTTAGTTGCCTTTTATTGCTTTCCTAGTCGCTATTGGTTTCCACTCCTCCAAACTCTTCCTTGTTGGTATTGACTTTTCACTCCTTCAATTTGGCGAGATGCAGCCTGAAAATAAGGTTTCGATGAGGGTTATAGGGTATGTTTATTAAAATGAAAATTATGGCCAAGATCCCAATAATGAGCACATTTAGGTTTTAACATTATGGAATCCTTTACCCTACACAGTTAAGTATGTAATAGCATTATTATATATTACATTCTTTATTTAAACTATTAAATATATATAATTATTATAATCATTAATTATTATTAATATATATACTTATATATAATACAAAATATAATTAATATATTAAATTATATATATTATAATTATATTTATTACTATATATAATAGTATATATAGTTTGGCTGAGCATTCTATTATGAAAAAAGGATCAAGATAAAGTGGCACTAGTAATAATAAAGGAGTGAGGACAAACGGCAGATGTATGGTCTAATCAACTAGAAAGAACCACACCAACAACTGAATTTGGGAGCTACCCTCGAGAATGGTAGCACTTACCATTATTAAAAAAATAGTATATATAGGTTATATTATTATTATGAATTATATTCTATAATGAAAAATATTAAATATAAATATGAAATTATTATAATTAATAATTGATATATTTCTATATAGATCAAATTAAATTAATTTAAAAATAATCTGATAGTTTAATTGATCTTTGGAGAGATTGGGAAAAAGAAAGAGACAGAGGAGGAGACAATTGTATATAGAGAGCTATATATACTAACACTTCACCTAAAGGAGGTTCAAGGATTAAGCCGATATAAAACTATATGTATGTTAATATGTTGGAGTGTATCTGTTTGCATATTCTAGTTACATGTGACTAGATTAAAAAAATAATAATAAGTGCTAAATAATGGAATGAAATAAATTTAGACAAATCTAGATTTTGAAGACATCTAATACAAACACATAAACCACTGAAGAGAAATTTATAGAGAAGTTTATAACTAGACAGAGTAAATTACTAAGGGTCTGAGATTAGTGTGGTGAATATAATAGTTAATACATAAAATAAAATGTAAATATATAATAATATTATTATATAATAAAAATATAAAATAAAATTAATAATATAATAGTAATAATAATAATATATAAACAATATCATTTTCTAAATGACCTACGAATTGACCTCATGTACTACACAAATGTATGCAAAAAATAAATCAGTTTTTTCCCTAATTGACCTTCCACACCTCTTTGGTGTACCCATTGCACACCAAGGTGTGATTGCTAGTTAAATATCATGTCATAATTCATTGTGAATAACTAATACAAAGTGGCTTGCAATTGATACTACTCATTTCAAATTTTTAAATATCGTGTTATAATTCATTATGAATAATAAATACAAAGTGGTTTGACTAATGTTAAAGGGAGTAAAGAATTTCAATTTTAATACATCAATTTTAAAAATAAAAAATAAATATTGTCTTCAATTGTTAACTTTTTAATAAAAATTGAAAAATGTGTATTAATACATCTATTATCTATTTAGTTGATAAATAATATAATAAAATACTATAAAAAATAATTTGAAATATGAGATATAGCATAAATACTTACTAATATCTTTCAATTGTCAAATCATCTATTCACTTCGACTATGAGAGTCATCTTAATCTTAGCTTTCATATTCTTCAATCTTCATACTTCTATTTAATTGCATATCATTAGTGAGCTACCAGATGTATTGATATTCAATAAGTTAGATGCAGTAGTATTGTTAGAAGTGTTGTGGAACACTCTTCTTTTGCATGTGGACATCTAGAATCTTAATGTCCTTTCAAAATTATAACTCTAAATATCATATCTAGTTATAAACATCCTCAAGATTTTTTCAATAATCCTAATGCACTAAAAACTCTATCATCCTCCACTATCATGGTTTAACATAAGTTTGAAGTGTTCTAATATTGAATCACACAATATTTTTCTCTAACTTTAGGTTTTGCAAATCTTTGTTATTGACCCATCTTGAAAGGGACTCTTCATGAGTTTAAACCATTTCATCATTGATGTTAAAAAATTGGTTGATTTCTCTATAAGTTTAGATTTATTTATCATTACTTCTATGTGTTATCCATTGGATTCTAAAATTTTGGAGAACAATTTGGTCAAGAATTTTATCTTGTTATAAAAATCAAATGGTTGATAATTGTTCCATTATTGAGAATACACAACAAACATAGATTCAAACAATTCATCTTGAAGGAATCAATATCTAATATCTAATAGATCTAACAACATCCATCAAAATAATACTTATGAATTTAACAATATTGTCAAAAGCTCCCCTTCTAACAAGTTTTTTTGGTAGTGTGTCTTATATCAAAAAATAGTGCATTGGTAAGGATACACAATAAATATGGCTTCAAGTAGCCCATCTCAACAAAATCACTATCTAGTTCCTCCAAGGAAAGAGATCTCACAATATTATTTAAAACATTACTTACAAACTTAACAATATTATCAAAAGCTTCCCTTCTAATAGTTTTTGTTTGGTAGTGTGCTCGATTCTAGAAAAAAATAGTGCATGGGTATCTCAAATCTTTGTACTAAAACACATAATTCTCCTCTTGCATTAAATTATAAAAAAATAGTTATATTGTCTATATTTTTTTATTAAATGCCAACTATTAAATTTTGGACTTATGAACATGACTATTCTTGTAGATAAAGATTATCAAGGGTTGGGCATATCATTTTATATAGATTTGTGTATTTTAAATATAGTTTTTTTTTTTTGACATTTTTACAAGAATGTTCATTTCCTCCATTGTGGGAAGAACACCAAATAAATTTATAAGTGTTTCTATGTCACTTAACCTAAATAAAAGGTTAGGAGTTTTTTCCACTGTGAGACAATGTTTATGCATTTCTCTAATCAAGGATTAGTATTCTACAAATATTTGTTGCACTAGCCCTTGCAAGGATATCTACCTGGCATGGAAATATTTAAGAAGTTTATTTCCTATGGTTATTCCTTTAGAAAAATATTGAGATTTAAAAAATATTTACAACTTTGACAAAATTACGAGTGGATCTCATAAATTAGATATTCAATTTTGATACTATAGAAAACTTGGTCACAATTTTAAATACTAAATTAATTTTTTTTGTCATACAATTTTGAACAAGAAGTTTATATATTTATATAATGATCATTCCTACAACCTTGTGTTACCAAAGCTCCATCCACCCCTACACATATAAACGTTTGGTTGGTAGTTGTGTAGTTATTCATACCTCTAATTTTATTAAAATAATATTAACCATTGACATAGATTATGTGATGTTACAATCTCCTTTAATTTGTGAACACAGATTAGATAAGGTTGAAAAATACAAGTTTCTATAATATACACATACATATATATCCAAGAAGTATTATCTATTGTTATAAATTCATTTAAATATAATTACAATAAATTTGACTATTTATTATTTATGTACATCATATTTTTCCATCTCAATTAAATAACCTTTTCATTCCCATCCAATATTTAATGATCAATGTGCGTTAAGAAAGTTCATAATACATACAAAATTTAAAAAATAGTATATTCTAGGTAGTCTATCATAAGACACCCTCTAGTCAAAATATGAAAAGTACACTTTAAAAAAAAATGTTATTTGTGTTGCTCCCTCTATCTTTCTAAATTGGTCTTCAATTGTACTTCCACATGGAACAAGATTTCCCTATTTTAATACATTCATCATATTTCATGCCATGCTTAAAAAATCTTAGACCTAAATTCTATGGGAGGTTCATTTTTTTTGCATTCTCCACTAGTTCAAAGAATGATTACTTTGACACCTATAAATTTCTTGATAATGCCAATTACATCCCATTTCTTATTTGTCTTTTTTATCTCTATTTCATGTATGGTCTTTATTTTCTTGATATTTTTCTTTGAGGTGGGTTCACTAATATTATTATTATTTCTACCATGGGACTCCTCAGTAGCATAATCTCTATCATTTTCATACAACTCATTACATAATTTCTCTAAAAAAATCATGTTTTTGTTAGCAAATGGTACAAATTATGATATTCTGGGTTAATCTATTAGTATTGGATCACACACACTACAAAAGTATAAAATTATATTTCTACATTTTTATGAATGCCCCTTACAACTTCCAAGAAATTGGCTCCTACTCAACATCTCTCATGAATTGAAAACTATAATTTAAAATGGTGTTGTGTTTTAAAGTCACTATCAAAGACTCCACACTAAAATTTTAGTATCATCTATAACAATGTGACTAAACAAATAAAGTTGACAAAATGAGTCATAGTTCCTTAGTGCTTAGATGTATTACTACTCAATATCATTTGTAATAATGAAACCAAATACATAAATAAGGAGGAAGAATATTATATTATATAGAACAATAAAGAAATTATCACTTGCCTCTCATTAACTCATTACTTGGCCTATAGTTGTCTATGGATTACCAAAAATAAAATTTCAAGTAGGAAGCATGCATTGAGCATATAAGAAATGAAAAAAAGGAGTCCAAAATAATTCTTTAAGAAAAAATATGTGTAAAAGAATCATTAAATTTTTTAATCATATGTATATGAATTTAAATTTGGTAAAATTATCAAATTATATAATGGAGTAAAAATGTGGTGCATCATGTAGATGATTATAAAATAGATTATGCAAAATTTGAGTGATTGGGACCACACTCTAAAAGATATGTAGTGATTTCAAAGTGATTATGGTCCTATTTGTAACAATGTTATAATGGTATTGGTAAAATTGGTCCTTATACAAGGTGGACAATTAATGTTATTGTCCCAAATATCGGTGGTCATTTGACAATGTGATGTGCTAGATCACCCTAGAGAGATCTACACATCTTAGATCATGTGTTAGGTCCTTTGTCTAAGGGGTAAAGCACAAAACTGTGTCACACTTTATAAAGGAAATGACCAATGCTAATCCAAGTTTTAAACTTGAATCACTAAAAAGTGACATATATGTTTTGAATTTTGAAATGACGTAAACTAGTAAAATAGGTGTTTTTTACTATATTTTATGTTTGCATTTTTTTAAAAAAATTTAAAAATTATTTTAAACTAGTTTTTAATAAATTAACACTATAATTTAGTTGTTGATAAAATATTGAAAAATGAAGTTGCATGAGACGTCAAACTTTTTATAGTAATTTTTTTTTTCTTTCAATTTTTTTTGTGTATTTATAACTTGAAACTTTAGTGTATGGATATATTTTTTCCCATTTTGATAAATATTAAAATGTGCGTGAATCAAAAAACAGTTGTTTCCATGGGACGTCAACTTTCATATTAAATATTTATCTAAAATGGAAAAAAAATTATACCATCTTGAAATAGATTTTTTTTATCTACTGCATCATATTTTTTTCAATTTTTTAAAATAAGTTTTAGTATTTTTCCTTAGAATGGTAATCAACCTTATATTTTGTGTTGATAACCTACTTTTAGTAAAAATAAATAAATAATAAATGATAATTAAACTATTAAATTAAATATATTTTTGAAAACTACACTTATGGATCTACAAAAGGGTATTTTTATATTTTTTAAAACATGTTATTTACATTAGCATGAGTTATTGAAACTTCAAGTTTTTCAAATAATTTTATTTTTTTGGTAAATTGGACTCAAAGTGGTGCTCCATATATTTTTAGCCAACAATTTTAGTTGAAAATGTTGTGGAAGTATCTAACTTAGCTAGAATAAACTTACTAGATCATATGTTTGACCAAAATTGATTTTTAGTTAGAAATACTTAAATTCAGTTGTGCTGATAAGTTGGTTGAAAGTGTGACACAACTTTGTGTTTTTACCCCTAATTTAATCACTTTAGAACCCTTATTGGTCTCCAAATAAGTCATGCTTAGGACTGCATCAATTTGGGAATCACAGTTCACCTCTAGGGCAACCAAGAATGTTCTAAATAAATTATGTATTGTATAAGAAGGTCTAATTCATTTTTAAGAAGAAATGAAGGGGAATAAGAAATCTACGGATTGGGTTATGTTCAAATAGTTTTGAGTGAACTAAGAAGATCTAGAGAATAGACCAAGGAAGTAAAAATGGAGCCATGAAATTTGGACAAAATGCCAATATCAATTTAATACAAAATTGCAAGAAAAAGGATGTGTACTTGCATTGATTGGATAATGAGAGTATATAAAGGAATTTTGAATCAACAATTTCACTTTTTGGTTGATGAATAGTGCACCTTGCTACTACAAAAAAATAAAACTTTCTTGGTTGTCACAGTGTTGTTTGTCGCTTTGCACACTTGTTTGCTACTTAAAGTATTGAAAGTATATTTCAACAACAAGCTACTTTAAGTGTTGAAAGAATTTGCAAAAATTACAACAAAGATATCAAAAACAAATTTGTAGAGATTATAGCAAAGATTTCACAACAAATTTGCAAAGATTATGGCAAAGATTTTACAACAAATTTGTAGAGATAAAAAACGCAATAAAAAATACATCAAAATCTCACACTCAAACCATTTTTAAAAATGAATATCCAAGAATTTGTAGACACTAGCGCGATTTGAAGAACTTTGCAAAGATGAACTAGATTTGAATATGAATTTGTAAAGCATGGCTCAATATTTAGAAGTTTGCAAAGGTTGACTAGATTTGAGTAGGAATTTGCAAAGACCACCTCGATTTGAAGAGTTATAGGTGGAAATTTCCATAGGATTCAAGGCCAAGCAAAGTTAGGCCAATTTGAATGAAATCCACATAGTTCTTCACACACCAAAGGTCAACTCACCCAAATAAACCATACACCTTTAGGAAATCATGCTTTCAAATTGACCTCCTCTCTAGTGTGAATATCCTTTAGCTACTTCCATGATGTCAATATAGACCTCCACAAAGCCACATAACAAAATCTATATTTCTATACTCATAAAGATACTTAGAAATGGAATTCTATAAATTTGAACTAGCAATCTAACTCAATTAGCTCTAATACCATGAAAATGGAACTAAGAAATCTGAGAAAAATGATAGTATTGAAAGAACAACCAAATACAAAAGATTGTAGGTTGAATTGATGTACTTACATTAAGGAAATGAGGTGAATATGTAGGAGAAATGAACAAACCAAATTCTAAGTTTTGGAGGGAAAGGTTTGTTCAAATTTCTCAACAAACTGGAGGTGGTTAGGAGTTAGTTTCTACTTAACTCCAACTTACTAGTAAAAGTAAATCCACCTAAGTAAGATTAACAACTTGTGTGGATAAAATAAACTTGTGAGGTAAAAATCCTACACTAACAGGAAGCTAATGTTCATGACCAAATTAATGTGAAAGTTGATAATGCATTGAAATCAAACAATTGAGGCTTAACATGTTGTAAGCTTATATGTTGCGAGTTGATTGTTGTACAAGTTGATCGATTTTGAGTGTCATTATGCATAGGTTGTTTGTGTTACAATCATATGGTTGGATAACCCTTTATTAGACGCTCAACTATAAGATTCAATATTTTTTTTGGTGGATGTAAGATAGCTTATTGGCCTAGGATACTCCTACATCTAGGTAGAAATTCTTCCTATATTTCTAGATGTAATTGCATAAGAATATTGGATTTAGTCAAAAACCTAAAGAAGATGAACTAGTGTGAAAGTGCCTAGATTTACAAAAAATATTACAAGGTGTTGAAGTTCAATTAGTTGCCCCCATGTACCTTGAAGAAATTCAAAGCAAGGAATCAAAGTTGATTAATATAGAAAAAAAATCTAGCTTATTCATTATTGGTTTAATTTCTACATCATAGGCCAAGAAAATTTGAAATTTAATTGGACAATATTCCAACCAAGCATGTCATTAAACTCAAGGCAACATCCATGTATCATTAGTGTTAGAGAAAATGAATGTAAACTAATGTTTCTCATTAGTATTAGAACAAATGAATGCAAACTAAGTAGAGAAAAATAGTTAATTAAAGTAGATATTTGTAACGACATGAAGAATCGAAAATGAGGGAAAGAAAAAGAAATTTCAAGTGTTTGCAACCAACATTGAGGGATGTGCCTCTGAGAGTGTTGCACTTCTTAATGTGAGTAGTCTTGAAGCCAAATTGTGCTACCTTGATAGTAGCCATGCAACCTTCAAAACTCCCTCCCACCACCACCACATCATTCTCCTCTCCAAAGGAGGATGTGTATTTTCTAGAGGTCCAACCCCTAATTTTGGTGAACAAATTAAATGGCACAAATTTCTTAGCCTCTAACAAAGGGTACCCTCAATCAAAGTTGCCTCACATCATTGCATTCTTAAAATGGTAATTGACACCAATAAATTCATATTTCGCTCCCTCACTATTAATAAAACGATGAATTCGATTTACTAATTATCTAAAATAGTGGTCTACAAATGATAAAGATATTTTGATCACAATTAAAAAAAAAACATTTATTTTTAAATAAATAAAAATAAAAACGAAAATTTAGTAGTTACCGAAAATTCACTTAATAAGTTATAGACCATATTATAATTCGACACTTGAAAAAAAATAGTCCCATCGAATTGCGGATCTTTGTCGAGCTTAAAGAACTTAATTAAGCACGAAGTAAAAACAATTGCATTTTTTACGTTAATTTATATAAAAATTACATCATTTGTTTAAATTTACAAGTCGTTGTCCACCTATTTTACGTGTCCCTTTACTTGGTCAAAGTATGCTTACCTAATATCAAACTGAGCCAAGAAACTTCTTCAATTTAATATATCGAAAATTTATGTTCCCGAAGAGGAGCGTTAAAAATTTACGGCTATATACCCGTTAAATAAATATTTTAATTCTAAATACACGACCCTCGACGGTAAAAATCGACGACACGCCTTCGTGAAAGAGAGCGTGTGCTCTTCCATTGAACTATTGGAATTTATTACAAATATTATTGGCATTTATTGGACTTTTGACGGAGAGGAACGCCAAAATTCACACAAACATACTAAAGCTAGATGACGCCACCGTTGACGGGCCTCTAACCCGGGCTTTCACACCACTGTTCGGATAAGTTGCGGTGGGTCTTGTGTGGCAAGGGCAAAGCCGAAGGGCCTCTGGTTGAAGCAGTCCAGATTAGACCCGTAGCTCACTCCCAATATATCACAGTACCTCTTGTAAAAGCCTATGCGATCCTGCACCCTGGAGTCGGATCCTCTCCCACACTCCAGCCCTCCGTTTATTATATTGGTGGTCACTCCGAATCCGGCAGCTCTGCCCGCAGCACTGTCGCTGCCCGATGGCTTCCATCTGCCTGTCATGACGTCGTGGCACGAGGGTTTGGGAGACTGGGCGGTCATCCAGAACCAGATCGCCGTCTTGAACGAGATCGTGGGATCGCGTGCAACAATATCTGGGTCGTTCAATCCGTCGAAGCCTATTGCCTTCCCAGCCGCTATATAATTATAGTTCCTGCTCAATACCCAAAAGATGGATTTCGAATTAAAAATACAGTAGCAGCATGTGTTTAGTCTGTTTGAATGAGTCAAGAGAAGAGGCCTACCATGATAGCTGGATGGGCCCTCGACCATAATATTGCTTTCCAGAAGCGCAAGGAGCCTGCTGTGAGTTACAGTAATCTCCACCGCCATTTTCTCTGAGAAAGCAGTATCCCCAAGCGTATGGACCATCTGGCGCCGTTGCCCACCCCCCTGTTGATACGCTTGCAGGTATTAACATCGACGTAACCTTAACAAACTACAAATTACCGACAGTCGTTTTGAATTAGAAGACAACATTGAAAGGGAATTAATTACCGGTGGTTTCATGCGACGTTTGAGCTAAGAAAGCAGCGAGCTCTCTTTTCTGAGCGGTGATATCACCGGTTGTCCCAAAGCCTTTGAAGGCATTGGCTGCTGAAATAAAGGCGTTGTAACTGTAGAAATTCTTGCCAGGACAACTCCCTTCGTTTCTGTGCTTGAGCATTTGATTGAAAACATTTTCAGTAATAATGGAGGACACGCCTTGGCCAGAAGGAGTTGGTCCGCCCCCTCCTCCGCATTGGCTTTGGCAACCAGGCACACGGCAATGGTCAGGAGTGTTGCCACACCATCCCCATTCGCTGCAGCACTGCCCGCCTGGACACACGGCTCCGCTTGCTTGCCGCCCGCAATTCTCGGCATATGCAGGTGTACCCACTACAACCAAAGCTACTATTAAACAAACTAACATCTTAACCTTGCCCATTCTTACACTGCAATCGAATTGCTTACTCAGAGAGCTACAGACTCACGTATTTATAGGAGGATTTCCATTACGCTTGTGACACGCCTCCTATAATCAAATGAAGCCAGACTAACTCTGCAGCCGCCTCAACCCGACCAACTCTACTTTACGAGCAGAGGAAATGAAAACCTTATCCTTGCACGTTTTCAAAGTCAATGGTCTTAACTGTATTTATGACACATCATTTGGGCCCAGGAGAAAAAATATATTTTCCATCGCAGTCGCCATGTTCTTAAAAAAATATTCAGAAATACGTCGTTTTTTATTAAAACATCATCATGATGAGATGAGCGCTGAGAGAGTGGCAAGGAAGTTTCCGGGGCCAAGCATATCCCCAGAAAAATTCCTTGCTTATAAACTTTAAGGCTGAGTAAGGGCAAGGTCCTATGGAGGGGGGCTTCCTAAAAATCTGGGGGATAATCTGCTTAAATTTTTAGCAGAATATTTTGAAGAAGTGGTTCCATGAATTTAGTTGTGCAGTTTAGCTGGTGGTGGAGTGGAGTGTTGTAAATAAACAATTAATAAATGAACAACATTTCCCTCTAAATTTGTGACAACTGGCAGGAAAGTACTCTTAAGCAGGTGGAACAATTTCTAGCCCCACCCTATTTCCACCAGCTAAAATTTCCTCCACCTGCTAAACAAGATTCCAATTAATCCTTAGCAAAAATTATTTTTCCCATGAGACCACCTGCTTCCCTGAAATCCGGAGCCCAAGCCCCTCCATGGGACCATACTGTAAGCTAAGGTATAGATTTATTCGAGAGAACTTGGACTGCATGTGTACCGTCCCGTACAGAGCTATTTGAGCCTCTTTAGGTTAATGATTTTTAATTCCCTCGCGAAGGTGCAGCTAGCCTCCGCCGACCTATAATGACTAAGTTCGTTTATGGAAAATATAGTCGAAGTACATGCATAAAATTAGCATTTGTATTGTTAGGTAATATAATGGTTTGGTTTGTAGGAAATCTTTTCTAAGGAAAAGAATGTAAAATATGTTTAATTTAAACTTTCGTATACATAGAATATTATCTACAATTATGTATTAGATTGATAATATTGTTTTAGAATTATGTTTTTATTTATTTTAAAAATATATTTTCAAATATCTTTATACTAGCTATTGTACTTTAGGTGTGCAATGGGGTACGTCGATTAATTGAATGGCAATATTTTAGGTTGTGTGGACATTTTGGTTGAAATAGAAAATAGCGTGAATAATTTAAAAAGGCGACTTGAAGAATCCACACATATGTTAGATAAGTGTCATCTTTCTTATACATCAAACAAAGATCTAGAGGGCTATATAAAAGCTTTATTTTTCTTCCCACTCTTGCATCATTGAATTGGTACAACATTCTATAAGTAGAACAAGTATCTTCTTCTATCTCAATCTAAAAGAAAGTATCAATGCAAATATCAATCAATGAAGTCTCTTGAATTTCATACTTTCCATGATCAATAACTTATAAAGCCAATACAAGTGGAATGTGCAAGGAAACATGGTATGGAGAGCCATATAAGATGTATCCGATAAGATCATACCATCTAACTCTCAAGGATGGGATTGTTAATCTATGGGCCAATTTCTATATTATATTTATCACATGGGTCTTTGTATCTTGATTGTGTAACATACCATAACAAGAGATAAATCTTGGCAGTTATTCAACTATTGAAACCAAACTCAAGATCAATCAATGAGTACAACTCACAAAGAACATGTCAAGAGCTCCTTCTATTCATGTCAAGTCACAATAAACAAAAACACACACATAACCCCAAAGAAAATAAATATAAGTTATCATCTATCTTGTTATATCTTCATAGCTATGCTTGGACAAGTACAAACCAAAGTACACAAGTTGTATAGGCACAAAAGATATAGCATCTTCGTTTCTCGAGAACATGCATTCAGAGCACCACCCTTCACTTCCGAAATCGATGTAGCAATGAAAATTTTAAGGTCCAAGTGTTTTTCTAAATACTGTTGATAGGCACCATACTCAAAAACATCGATAACAGGGGTATAAAAATATATATATATATATATATATATATATATATATATATATATATATAAGCCAACTGAAAGAAATGCCCCTATTCACATTGCATGTAGACTTACTGCTTGTTTCGATACATGAAATTTCCTTTATGGGTTTCCATAAGCCTGCATTCAAAAACCAAAAAAATGGGTTGTTGAAAGAAACTACATTTTCTGCAATTTGTAAAACTCAACAAAATGAGATTTTTTTAAGTGGGTATTATTGCTTGAATTATCTACAGTCTGTGAAGCTGCAAAGATATTTTCTAAGTGGGTACTCTTCGCACCTAGTTTTTGTCTTTGTACAATGCATCAAGGTCATTAAGTGCATTAGTACCTACTTGTAAAATAGTACTATGGATCCTCTAGCTGATGCAAACATCCAACTCCATAGGTTGTTGTTGGAGTGATCTGTTAACAACCAACTTATTTATGCACATTGGAGGCGGCGATGAGGGGGCGGTTGAAAAAATATCTTAAGTCTCTACAGATATGCAAAATAAATACAACCATCCTCTGAAAGGACTGAGATTAGACATTCTCATTGTAGAGGTAGTTGAGTGGACAGTTTACAAATGCATCCTTAAGTATTTTTGTACTAGTAGGAAAATATCAACAAACAAATATCACTGCGTAATCAATGTAATAGTAGATGCATGAAGGCGGTAGATGAATAGTCATCACTTTCTTGGTGGCAAAGAAATTGAGTGATCTATTTTGATTGATTGATTGAGATATTTTAATGTCATCCACGAGACCAACAAGCCTATGGGACTGAGAGCCAAAAAAGATAAGAAATCTCCAAACTCTTTTCAATGCTGGATCTTCTACTATGGATTTTGACCAAAAAACTAGCAGTCTTGTTGATTTTCTCCTCCACGAATAACTCGTGCAGATTGTCAGCTTTTAAGTTGCTCTCAAACTGGGTGCGGATGTCCCCATAAGCAGTGCAATCCATGATAAAGTGTCACTCCGTCTCCACCACCCCTTCGTTACGAAAGGTGCAAATTCTATCCTCCCACGCTTCCTTAGGTATCATCCACCTCCCAGTATCACATCTGAGATGGTGCGAACTTGTCCTCAGCTGAGCAATTAACATCCTTGCTTTACCTTTAATAGCTGCCCCTAAGTAGGTTTTTTCATCGTGTTCCCAAGTTGGGTTGAACTCTTTGACATAGTGAGTTTTCTTTCGACCAATCGACTTTGTCCACATGGCAGTCCTGAATTTATTTGCAACATACTTTTTTATTTCTTCATTGGTGTTAGGGGACTCGTGCAAGCTAATGTTCCACTTGTTTAGCCATTTTTTATTTTGTTTCATCCATGTTTTATTCCTACAGTTTAAAACCTCTTCTACGACAATTTTGGGCCAGTGGTGATCATCCATGTTTTCCACCTTCTTTAGATAGCTTAGTAACCGACTTATAGCCAAAGCCTCCAACGGTAAGTTCCTGACTCAGCCAAGAGAATATCATAAGGGATAGTAGTTTTGACTTTGAGGTTGCTAGTGATTAGGTGCTTTTGGATTCTTTTTGGTTGTCTCCAACTATGAATTGACATGCTACTTCCCCACACCTCGCAGCCATAGAGAACCACCGGAGTGACCAGCAAACCAAAGAGAGTCTTCTTGGTTTTCCAATCCCAAAGTTCAACCTCTCTGCACCTGTTTTGGAGTAAGAAAGAGGCCTTCCAACCCCCCTGTATCCTTTTAGATCTAGCAATCTCCCAACCGAGCTTATGGTGAAAGTCGATCCCAAGGTATTTGTATTCTTTCACTATTTCCAAAGGGTTACTTCAAAAATAAAGTTATCTTGTTTCCTTTTCTTCCTTAGGGAAAAATCATGACTTTGGTCTTGGAGGTGTTCACCTGCATCCCGACATTCTGACAAAAGAGATCCAAGGCCTTCAAAAGCTCTTTCAAACCATGGGCAATTTTTGAGATTAGGATAAGATCGTCGGCATATAGCAACAACTTCACCACATACCTTGCTAGCTGAATACCCCCCCCATTGGTTTTGCTAAACCAATCTTCTAGTTTGTCAATGTATAACCCAAAGAGAGTGGGTGATAGGGTGCAGCCTTGTTTGACCCCTATGTCGCTGTCAAAACATTCAGACATACCTTCCCTCGTTCTGATTTTAGCCCTGACCTGTTCATAAAGTCTATGCACTGTAGCCCTATACTCATCCAAAATAATTAATTCATCCATTCTGTTCCACAATTTGTCTCTAGGGACCGTATCAAAGGCTTTTTAAAAATCAACAAAGCAACAAAAAGCTTCTTCACCTTGTGTGTCCCATATTTTTTCAATCAAGTGTCTAAGAGTGATGCAGTGGTCAATAGTTGAATATTTACGCCTAAAGCCAACCTGTCCTTTTGCTCTTTTTCCCTCTTTTTCTGCCCAACTGTTGATTCTACGCTCTAGCATGCTCCCAAAAAGTTTTCCAAGGATAGGGTTAACTATAATAGTGCGGAAGTTAGATGGGTTATTGATTTCACCACTATTGTAGAGAGGGATGACAACACTAGTTGTCCACTCAATCAGGAAGCCAACGCGATTGACATCATTGAACATTCTTTTGATATGGGGAGCCAAAATTTCAACTCCCCACTTTAAAAATTCAGCTTGCAACCTGTCAATGTCCAACGCTTTACCATTTGCCAAAAAATTTATACCTTGTTTGATGTCTTCAACCGAAAAGAGCTCCTTTGATGTGTTGATTATGGGAGGGGAGACTTTCCCTTGGACCCTCTCATAGAGAAGTCTTGCATACTCTAACCATTGAACATTTGTTATGTCATTTTCAATCTGTTTTCTCTTTTGTTGTAGCTCCCTCCAAAAACCTTTGGGATTGTGTTTTCCCAAGGAAATTAACTCTTTCCTTCTTGTGTCTACATACTTTTCCTTTTTTGTCCTCACCAACTTATTGTACTTCTTGTTTTCTTTGTTCCCCTCATTCTTTTTCAAAGATCTCTTGGCAGCCTTACAATCTTCATTGTACCAAGGGTTAGTCGGAAAAGTGTTTGCAACCCCTTTCTTTGGATGAGACCTTTTACAAGCATCTAAAGCCTTATGAATCATAGGAATAAGAAAATTGCTGCTGAAATGATCACTAGTCCCACTGGCAGCCTTGTCCCCTTTGCTGTTTTTTGTTTGAGGAAAATGCTGCTCTAGAGCAGCCTTAAAGAGGTCCTGATTTTTCTGATTTAGGAGTATTTTTTCTTTGGCGGTAACTTCATTTTGCTTGTTTTGGGCGAGCATGCCAAGTTGGTTATTTGAGATCACGTCAAGCTTAATGAACAAAGGATCATGATCATATTTCAACTCCAAGGGACATTCTCCGATCTCAAACTCCACAACTCTAGGGATACACCTCTGAGAGCAAATTAAGTAGTCCACCACACTTTGGCCATTGTAAGTTTTGCATGTGATATTACCAGAACTTGGCCAGCTTTTCATGCCATTGAAAATAACCAGATTATATAAGCTACAAGTCCCTAATAGCTCAGCTCCAAAGTGTGAAACATTCTCGTTTCTGTCTTGAGAAGTCCTTTCCCAAGGTTGCTCCACTTCCTCTTCCAGCCATAGAGGATTGTTGATTCCTTGCTCTTCATTATTCAACTGGAGAGACTGATTTTTAGCAGTCCTAGCATTGAAATCCCCAATAAGAACTATTTCTCCCAAGGTGCTGAATATAGAAATGTTTTTTTTTAATGCGGCATACGGATCTTAACTATCTAACTTTCTCCTTTTCTAGAACTTTGAATTCTACGGTGCAAAATAGCAAGCAACCAATCTGAAAATGACCCCATTCCCTAATTTTCTCCTTTTAGGAAAGGATGACGACTGCTCTGGAATGCACATATAAAATCAGTTTTATTGTTTCCAAGGGCTCTCAGATGGACGAGATGTTGTGAATCATCTCCGGGGTGTAGGTGTTATAAACACAATTCATGACAAAAAGCAATGAAAACGATGGACGAACGGGGTGTTGTGAATTGTCTCTAGGATGCCTTTAGTCGTAGATGTAGATAATGAGCTTGCTTTATTTCATAGTGGATATAATGTTATTCTGGTAAATCTTTAAAATAAAATTAAAAAAAATAAAATTAGCATTTGTATTGTTAGGTGATATAATGGTTTGGTTTGTAGGAAATCCTTTCTAAGGAAAAAAACAAAAAATATGTTTAATTTATAACTTTCGTATACATAGAATATTATCTACAATTATGTATTATATTGATAATATTGTTTTAGAATTATGTTTTTATTTATTTAAAAATATATTTTCAAATATCTTTATATTATTTTTAAAATTTATCATTATTAATTTTTTGTGATATGAATTTTGATTATTTAAATTTCATTGCAATTTTTTATTGGATCTTTTATAATGTTATTCTTGTAAATCTTAAATTTATAAACTTTATTAATCTATGGATAATTGTGAGTTCAATGATTATTTATTTTTTATTTAGGTAATATAAATTTAAAATGTATATAAATTTTGAACAAGGACAATTTTTTTATTACATGATGATTTCTTATTGTCAAATATCCACACATAAATTAAAATTGTTGTAATAATTTAGTTAAGATGAACATTTTCTACATCGCAATGATAAAAAAGTTGAAACCAAGAATTTGAACTCTTATGTGATAAAGGGTGGAAGAAAACTTACATACTTACATTTCCCCTAAAGACAATAATTATAGGTGACCCTCTTCTTTCTTTTGTATAGAGGTGTAGGAATTGTTTCTCATTTTGGAGAAATAATCAAAGGACAATGTTGGTTGTATATAAGGTCCATTAAATGTGGATTTAACTTTAGTATAGTTGTAAATATTAGACATTGACTTTTAGTGTTATCTATATAGAGCATGGATTTGTTAAGTATAAGGCATTGAGATTTATGTATAGGTCTAATTCATTTGCAAGAAGCAGTTGAGGGAAAGAAGAAATCCAATGACTAGATTGTGTCCAAATAGTTTAGAGCAGAGTAAGAAGACATATAATAGACCAAGGAAACTAATATTTATGACCACACTAATGTGAAAGTATTGATATTACATTATAATCAAAAAGTTGAGGCTTAGCATGCTATAAGAATGTTGCAATAGATACCAAGGATGCAATTATGATGGTTGATTATAAAAGTTGGTTCATGTACAACTTTATTGATTTTTAGTATCACTATACATAGGTTGTTTGTGTGTGTGTTGTTTGAACCTCATTTTCATGTGTCTTGTTGGTGTTTCTAACTAATTCCTCAACATCATCTAGAGATTAGTAATGCCTTAAGCTCGAGGATGTCAAGATAAATTGGTCAACGAACAAGAAAAACACTTTTAAGATGCAAAGAACCCACATGCTACTAGTAAAATTCTGACACTTCGGCACTCCATCTAACCCACTAGCCTAACACGACTGAGACAACCAATGATAGTGGGATAAACATGGTGTATTAGTATATCACAAATTTAAAAGGTTGGAGAGTAATAAGATGATGCACTCTAAAGTAAAATAATGCTTGAATGAAACCTAGCTAGGTGGACGCCAAATAGACAATGGTGGGGGCCACCATACGAGTGCACTAAAGGGAGCCTTAAGCATTTTTAAAGAGCACAAGATTAATTAGCTCATCTGATTGACAAGATAAAGGGTTTAGTGAACAAACAATGTTGAAGACATGAAGATACAACATAAAAGCCAACAACAACCTAGGTAAGTCAATAGAGAATTAGAAGATAAAGTGTAAGCCATATGCAAAGGGTTTAGGGTTTCAGTTTGAATGATTTTTTTTTTCAAATGTCCTAAAACCATAGAAAATAAACTAGTGTCATCACATGTCTCATATTTACTTTCTTTTACTCCAAATTTGTATGCATTTGACCCTATCCACTTTTTATTGATAACTGCTCTAATAAATCTCTAGTTGGGTCCCTTATGTAGAGTAATTATCTAATTATATTAATTCAAAAAATAATAATTGAATATCCTTAGTAAAATTTGTTAAAGGGTACTTTTGTGGTCAATGTCTTGTAATTTGGCATTTCTTCAAGTGATTTTCAAAATTTTGAGTTTCAGACTTGGTCATCTTGGCATGCCTGTTAGACTTGTCATCGCTAGCCATGGTCTTTCTTCCTAACTCCCATTTTCCCCTCTAAACCTATTTTCCTTAAATTTTGGGATTCTGGGTTTGGTCCTCCATACATCCTTCCCTCAATAGTCACTTCTTTCCCTTGAAATCTAACTTTCCAAATTTCATGATTTTTGACTTGCTCATCTTGGTATGCTTGTTGGACAATGGACTTGTCTTCCTTGGCATGTATTTCCTTCAACTCCCCTTTTCTCCTCTAAGACCCATTTCCTTAAATTTTAATATTTTGGGTTTGGTCATTCATGCACCCTTTCCGTAAATTTACTTCTTTCCCCCAAATTCTAATTTTTAAAATTTTAGAATTTCAGACTTGGCTATCTCAACATGCTTGTTGAACTTGTTATCCTTAGCATGTCTTTCCCCCCAATTCCCCTTTTCCCCTCTAAAGCCCTTTCCCTTAAATTTTTGGATTATGGGTTTGATCATCCTTGCATCCTTTCCTCAAAAGTCACTTATTTCCCCCAAAATTGAAATTTCAAATTTTCAAAATTTTAAACTTGCTCGTCCTAACATGCCTGCCAAACTTGTCATCCTTGGCATGCCTTTCCCCCCAACTTCCCTTTTTCCCTCTGAGCCCCTTTTCCTATTTTGAGATTTTGGGTTTGGTCATCCATGCATCCTTTCCTTAGAAGTTACTTCTTTCCCCCCAAATCCAACTTTCTAAATTTCAAGATTTTGAACTTGGTCATCTCAACTTGCTTGTCAAACTTTTCATCCTCGGCATGCCTTTCCCCTTTAAGCCCCTTTCTCTTAAATTTTACGATTCTAGGTTTGGTCATCCATGCATCATTTCCTCAAAAGTCACTTTTCCCCCCAAAATACAACTTTTTAATCTTAGGGTTTTCGACTTGGTCATCCCAACATGCATGTTAGGTTTTCTTTCCTATAATACCAAGTCTCAAAAACCTATCGTTTGAACATGAAAAACTTACCTACCTCCTTGCATGACTCAAGATATTATTAATGGTCTTGAAATTGACACGATTCAACATATGAAGGCTCCCAAACACCTCTTGGTACTTGTGAGCCCCTCTAAGACATGAATAGTGTATAAAGCGATATGGTTGTTGATATAAAAGACATGGTTTCAAGAGTATGAGCATGTGAAGGTGATACAAGAAGACATGGGAGGCTTGTACAATTGTAAACAACCCTAGCTTTTGTCAAAGATCTCTTGATGGTGTTAGAAGATGTATATTTCCAAAGTGGACTAAAAGAAGTGAGAGGAGGATGAATAAAAAGTAAAAATTTAAAATAACATAGTATAGAGAAAGACTTACAAAGAAAAACCCTAGGGTTATAGTTTCTATATATGGGCAGTTGTATTCTTGACATTGCATTGATCTACTTTCATCTCAAATTTGTAATAAATATTTGTAAACTTCGTAGATTGAATGATTAAAGGAAGAATTGACCTTACTTGATTGTCTCCTTATGTATGATATATGTTTTTGGGTGTGTTGCTTAGTTGGCCAACCAAATGATTGTAAATTTTTTGTAAAGCCTTTGTAAGGTATCTTTTCATAATAATAAAGAAAGTGTATGGGTATGTTCATGGATTACTTGAAGTAAACTCATTTATTATTCTACAACCATTTATTTATTTTTTGAATGTATGTGTAGAGATCATATTCTTTGTGTATTTTGAAAGGCATAGTATTTTGTGGTATCTTGATTAAGGTATCACCTTTGGTTTCAATTGTTACATCTTTTGTATGAACTCATAGAATTTGTTGCTCAATTGAATAAAGGCATCAATTTGGTACTAGCTCCATTTTCCCATCACCACAACACACTCAAATTAATATAAATATTTAGTTTTATCTATCCTTTAATGTGTTCTCACCGCCATGTTTGAATGTAAATAACAACATAATGGGTTTTATAAAACACATTCTCAAAAAATCATATGATAGATCATATACTTTGATAAGGTGCTTAATCTTGTGTTCCCCAAACTAACATATAGGAATGAAGTGACAACCAAAACAAGGGTGCACTCTACAATATGTATGGTTTGTGTCAATGTGATTGTTTTATTTATGTGGCGATATCTATTACAACACCTTAGGGAAACCCCCTTGATGTAGAAAACCCAAAAGTGAAGGGGGTCTTACCCACCTCAACAATTGGTCATCAATTGTCCAACTTGAATATAAGTACTGTGGTAGTCTTCCCAAGTTTGACACCCCTAACACATAAGAGACTATCGAACCTTAAGGATTTGGGACTTACAACTCAAATCACCAACATGTGTTAGACACATGGTTGGATAGTGCTTTATTGGAACCTCAACTAAAAGAAAATATTTTTTTTGGTTGATGAAAGATAGCTTATTGACCTAGGATACCCCTACATCTAGGTAGAAATTATTCCTATATTTCTAGATGCAATTGCATGTAAGAAGATTCTAGATTTGATTGCATAAGAAGATTAGACTTAGTCAAAATCCTAAAGAAGATAAAATAATGTAAAAGCATATATTTACAAAAATATTACGAGTTGAATTTCGATTAGTTTATCTGCATATACCTTGAAGAAATTCAATGCAAGGAACCAAAGTTGATTAACATATAAAAAATATAGCTTATTCATTATTGATTATTAGTTTAATTTCTAGATCATATGCCAAGAATAATTGAAATAATTGGGCAATATTCCAACCAAGTATGGCATTAAACTCAAAGCAACATCCATGTCTCATTAGTACTAGAATAAATGATTATAAACTAAGTAGAGAAAACTAGTGAATTTGACTTGATAAGTGAATTAAAAATAGATATTTGCAACTAGATTAAGAATGGGAAAGGAGGGAAAGAAGAAAAATACCTTTGACCGTATGCAACCAATATTGAGGCACACGCCTTTGACTGTTGTACTTCATAATGTAAGTAACCTTGAATCCAAATCGGGCTACCTTGATAGTAGCCATGTAGACTTTAGGATTCCTTCATTGTTCTCCTTTGTAGAGGAGGATGCATATATTCTAAGAGATCCAACCCCCAATTCTAATAAACAAACCATATGCCACAAATTTCTCAACCTCTAACAAAGGGCACCCTTGATCAAAGTTGTCTCATATTATGACATTCGTAAAAGGGTAGTTGGCACCAATAACTTTAACAAAAAGGCGAATTTAATTTCCTAGTTTTCAAAGATAAGTGGTCTACAAATGATAAGATTTTTTGGTCACATTTTTTAAAAAAAAAAAAAAAAAAATTACAAAAATTTAATAATTGCCCAAATATTCACACAATAATTTATAGACCAAATTAAAATTTAATATACTAGGAAAAAATTATCTCTTAAAAGTACCATCAAAATGTTCAAGACAATGATCTACAAATGATAAGATACTTTGATCACAATTTTTTTAATAAAAAAAAAACAAAAATTTAATAATTATCCAAAATTCACATAACAATAACTTATCCAGATTATAATTTGACACAGAAAAAAAAATAACCTCCTACAAGTCCCATCGAAATGTGGAAAATTCATGTATCTTTGTCGAGGTTAATTCTTTAATTAAGCACGAAGTCGAAGCAATTGCATTTAGTACGTTAAGTTATATAAAATTTAGGTCGATTGCCATCTATTAACATCACCTTCAATGGACAAGCAATGTATCCCGACAAACATTGTTTCTTGAATATAGAAGAAGATGTCCAGAAATTAGCGTTTAAAATTGACGGCTGTAAAAACTGACACACAGTTTAATCCAAAAATCTTATTACATTGACTGTTTACACGTTAATAAAGTTTTTAATTTTAAATATATGACCCTCAACGGTGAAAATCGACGACGCGCATTTGAGAAAGAGAGCGAGTGCTCTCCCATTGAACTATCTGAATTTATTACAAATATTATTGGCATTTATTGAATCTTTGACGGAGATGAACGTCAAAATTCACACAAACATAATAAAGTTATATAACGCTGCCGATGACGGGCCTCGAACCCGGCCTTTCACACCACTGTTCGGATAAGTTGCGGTGGGTTTTGTGAGGCAAGGGCAAAGCCGAAGGGCCACTGGTTGAAGCAGTCCAGATTTGACCCGTAGCTCACTCCCAATATATCACAGTACCTCTTGTAGAATCCAATGCGATCCTGCACCCTAGAGTCAGATCCTCTCCCACACTCCAGCCCTCCGTTTATTATATTGGTGGTCACTCCGAATCCGGCAGCTCTGCCCGCAGCACTGTCGCTGCCCGATGGCTTCCATCTGCCCGTCATGACGTCGTGGCACGAGGGTTTGGGAGACTGCGCGGTCATCCAGAACCAGATCGCCGTCTTGAACGAGATTGTGGGATCGCGTGCAACAATATCTGGATCGTTCAATCCGTCGAAGCCTATTGCCTTCCCAGCCGCTATATAATTATAGTTCCTGCTCAATACCCACAATGTGCACTTCGAATTAACAATACAGTAATAGCATGTGCTTAGTCTGTTTGAATGAGTTTAGAGAATAGGCCTACCATGATAGCTGGATGGGCCCTCGACCATAATATTGCTTTCCAGAAGCGCAAGGAGCCTGCTGTGAGTTACAGTAATCTCCACCGCCATTTTCTCTGAGAAAGCAGTATCCCCAAGCGTATGGACCATCTGGCGCCGTTGCCCACCCCCCTGTTGATACGCTTGAATGTATTAGCATCGAGGTAACCTTAACAAACTACAAATTACCGACAGTCGTTATGAATTAGAAGACAACTTTGAAAGGCAACTAATTACCGGTGGTTTCATGCGATGTTTGGGCTAAGAAAGCAGCGAGCTCTCTTTTCTGAGCGGTGATATCACCGGTTGTCCCAAAGCCTTTGAAGGCATTGGCTGCTGAAATAAAGGCGTTGTAACTGTAGAAGTTTTTGCCAGGGCAACTCCCTTCGTTTCTGTGCTTGAGCATTTGATTGAAAACATTTTCAGTAATAATGGAGGACACGCCCTTGCCAGAAGGAGTTGGTCCGCTCCCTCCTCCGCACTGGCTTTGACAA
This sequence comes from Sequoiadendron giganteum, assembly GCA_007115665.2. Taxonomy (NCBI): domain Eukaryota; kingdom Viridiplantae; phylum Streptophyta; class Pinopsida; order Cupressales; family Cupressaceae; genus Sequoiadendron; species Sequoiadendron giganteum. The sequence continues at coordinate 199,390,920 of CM021106.1, forward strand.
CCAGGCACACGGCAATGGTCAGGAGTGTTGCCACACCATCCCCATTCGCTGCAGCACTGCCCGCCTGGACACACGGCTCCGCCTGCTTGCCGCCCGCAATTCTCAGCAAATGCAGGGATGCCCACTACAACCAAAGCAAATATTGAACAAACTAACATCTTAACCTTGGCCATTCTTACACCGCAATCAGAAGTACTTGCTCAGGCCACAAACTCACGTATTTATAGGATTTAGAGGAAGATTTCCATTACGCTTACGACACGCCTCCTGTAAATTAAAATGTTAAAACAGACTCTTTTGACCTAGGCATAGGTTTTCAGTCGCATTCATCGACAGCCGCCTCAACCTTCTGAACACGGATGAAATCTTATCCTTATCTGCATAATTTCTCAAACGTCAAAGAATTCAATGATCTTAAATGCATTTATGACCAGACATTTGGACGTGGCAAACTTGAGTACTTTCCGTCACAATCGCCTTTTGTTTTCCGGCATGTTCATGAACATCGTGTCAATTAGAACTTGACACCATAAGAAGCGTCCTTTCAGCTATTATTAATAAGTCACGAGAGTCTATAGACCTAAGCATATTCCCTGAAATATTCGGGAACTTTATTCACTCGGCTACTTTTCTACGCACGCCACATATTTAAGCGGAGGTTCGACTATTGAAAAATATGAGCTGGTGGTCCCATGGAAGAGCCGTTACGCAACAATCACTATTATAGTTCTTTCGCATTGATAAGATCGTCGATGTAAGTTGGTGAGAATTAAGATAAATTAATGAGCATTTTTAAATCAAGAATATTATCCTTGCACTATTCATTCCATATTTTTAAATAGCATGTCATAATTCATTGTGAATAAAAAATAGAGAGTGGTTTGCAATCAGCATTATTCATTACATATTTTTAAGTATTGGGTCATAATTTATAAAGTGGTTTGATTAATGTTAATGTTAAAAGGGAGTAAAGAATTTCAATCTTATTACATCAATTTTTTAAAATTATTTTAAAATATTGTCTTGAATTGGTAGTTCTTAAATAAAAATTGAAAAATGTGTATTTGTATGTCTATTATCTATTTAGTTGACAAATAATATTATAAAATATAACTTGAAATATGAGATATAGCACAAATACCTACTAATCTCTTCCAATTGTCAAATCATTTATTCACTTTGACTATGAGAATTAGCTTAATCTTAACTTTGATTTTCTTCAATTCATACTTCCATTTAACTGCATCTCATCAATGCCACCAAATGTATTGATATTCAATATTTTGGATGTGGTAGTATCGTTAGAAGTGTTGCACAACCCTCTTCTTTCACATTTGGACATCAAGATTCTTGATGTCCTTTCAAAAGTATAACTCTTGATATCATATCTAATTATATACATCCTCAAGAAATTTTCAATAATCCCAATGCATTAAAAATTCTTTCATCCTCCACTATCATGGTTTAACATAAGTCTGAAGTGTTCTAATAATGAATCACACAATATTTTTCTCTAACTTAAAATTGTCCAAAGCTTTGTTATTGACCCATCTTGAAAGGGACTCTTCATGAGTTTAAAATATTCCATCATTGATGTTACACAATTGGTTGATTTCTCTATAAGTATCTAGATTTATTTATAATTTCTTCTATATGTTATCCATTGAGTTTTCAAATTTTGGAGAATAGTTTGGTCAAGAAATTTATCTTGTTATAAAAATAAAATGGTTGATAATTGTTTCACTATTAAGAATACATAATGGGTCCATGGATTCAAACAATTAATCTTGAGGGAATCAATATCTAATCCCTAAAAAATCTCACAACATCCTTTAAAATAATACTTACAAATTTAACAATACTATCAAAAACTTCCATTCTACAGTGTCAAATTTCATATCCTTGCAATTTACACTTTATTTCATTCTCACTTTGGTGTCCATTCCCTTAGTATTTTTGTAGGCTCATTTCAACCCTTGCATTAGTCTTTTTCCTTTTCAAGGTGCTCAAGCCTTACTTTTCAAGGTGACTTTTCATGTCACCTTTATGTTAGCTTTATGTTTTTCTTGTCCCCTGTCTTTTTATTAAGCATAAATTTTCTAGACACTAGCACCTAGCATGGATGCTCGCACATAGTGTTAGCATCCTACATCAATTTATCATTCAAGGGATGATTTGACAATTTTTCCTCTTATCACCTTCCTCGGTCAATGAAAATGGCTCAAAATGACTCATAATGACTCATTAGCTCCTATTTTTTCCCCCTCTTCTCATTTCTAAAGATGAAATTTTTATTTTTTGAACTCTCCCTCTCTCTCTCTTGGCTCACTTGCACTCTCAAGCTCACATGTACAACTCTCTACAACTTGTTACAACTTGCTACAAGACTCTCACAACATTTTCTCATAACTATATTTTTCTCTTTGGCTTCCTTAAGCCTTGTAGGTAATATTGTTTCTTTATCTTGTGCCCCTAAGCACCTTGGGATTATCACATCCTTTTTATTTTATTTTAGTTTCAATATTGCACATTCATAGCTCTAACCATTCCCAAATACACTTGGGATATGAATATTTATATATCATTTCATTTCACTCTATCTATCTTGGCTATTATGGAGGTGGAAACACCAAAGAAGGGATTTAACTAAGGCAAATCCCTAAACAACCCCAAAAAACCTATTTTCTTGTTGTGTTTGTAACTTAGATAGATTATAGATTTGGATAGATTCGATAGAACTCAATTCCTATATTTTTGGAGTCTTTGGTGCTACTAGTATAGGATGATTATGCGACATAAGAATGTCCATACAAAATGTTGGTGTCTTCAATCAAGACTAATATTTTAACCAGGCTAGGTTCCTTAACATCTATATTTTTTTGTTTTAGAGGATATTTTCATGCAAGAGGATGAAATAATTGATAATTTTCTTAACATTACCTTCCCTTCATTCCAATGCTCTCCCTATTAGTGATAAAGCATTAGTGAATGAAGACCTTAAAATCATATCATATTTTCCACACATAGATGTTGATCACATTTCTTCTATTTCTTCTCTTACATCTCATATTGTTTAATAAAATAATAATGTTAATTCAATAATTGTTAATGAATTTATCCCACCTACTAAGGGGTGTAAGGAAACTTCAAGTGGAAACGACTTCCTACACTAATCTCTTAAGGAAAGTATGGTGCAAATTCGTTTTAAACCCTTACAATTTCAGATTCGTTAATCTACTTAACAAAGATATTGCAGCAATATACCATACATACAGAAAATGAAGAATGACACAATGATTTACCCTGGGGAAAACCTTTCGGTAAAAAACCCCAGCACTCCAAAACCTGCACAATGTATTATCTTCAACACAACGGTTACAACACACTTGCAATGCAAGTTCTTTCAGGAGATTTCCAACTCTTGAAGACAAAATGCGGCAGCATGAAAAAACGTTCCAACAATACACTCACATCACAAATCTTCGCAACCCTAAAAAACGCTTATATCATGCGCTTCCCTTTTAGGGCAACTTCCGAAGATAACTGTATTAGGGTTTTACCATTCTCCGAGAAAATAGGAACTCGAAAATTTTTTTCGGGGCGATGCCCCGAACCCCACTATCGTGGAAGAGTGTACAGTACTCAACTTTATCAATTGCCACATGTCTTCACCTGTCATTGAATCTTCCAGACATAGCTCTTACGTGTCATAGGAATCCGTCATAACCGTTTCAGCCATGATCTCCTTACACACAATTCAAGATGCCGACACATTAAGTGGAGTGACACATCAACATGCAAACTAGACATGTACATTCACACTTAATTACATTATTTGCAAGAAATACATTTTACAAAACAAATAATAAGAATAGGAATTATCCAAGGTTGAGACACCTTATTCCTAACAAGGGGATGATGGATAAATCTATTAATCTTCAAAATATTCCTTCTTGTCCTAAAATATGTGGATGTAACACTTAGTTCACCTCCAACTTCTCATCCTAAAATATTTATGGATGCAACACCTAATTCTCCTACGTCTTCTCTTCCTATAATATTTTTTTTGTGGTGCTCCTAACACACCACGACCTTCGAGTTATTATCTTCATATTTCTAAGTGTATTACTTCTAATTTGTGTGTGGCTAATGATTACACTTCTCTAGCCCACATATATAATAGTATAAGGAATACAAAAACATTGGTATTGTAACATCTCTTCCACCTTCTCAACCTATTATTCCATTTGCACCCAAACCTCTTCCTCTAGTAAAGTATGATCTTAGCAAAAAACCATGTGTTACTCATGCTAAGATCTCTATCTAAGACCTTCTTCAAACTTATCTTATTTATCATGGAATGCTTCAGGAGGCTCATAGTTCAGATCCTAGTGTCATATTCTACTAGATCGATTGATGGAAATTCTCTAATGTATTGTGTTTTCTCCGAAACTCTAGACATTATATTCCACCAACATGAACTTCCTCCTACTGAAGTACAAATTCAATTTGATCCATTCATGATAATCATCATTGTGAATAAAATAGGTATTAGACACACTCTCATTAATCTTGGATTAGGCTTAATATTTGTGGTGTTAATTTTTTATCTCATCTTTATATGGATCCTTCTTCTCTTATTGCTACATCTCTCTCTACTTTTGGGTTTCATAATGTTGGTCAACAAAATCTAAGTACAATAATACTACCTACGATGTTTGGACCCGTTACCTTACCTACCATGGTATATTTCATGCCAGCTACCTTACCATAAAATCTTCTTCTTGATAGATTGTGGATTCATGCTATAGGTGTTATCTTGTCTACCTTGCATCAATTTATTAAGTTCATTTATAATAAAAAAGTATTTATACAATAAAGGTTGACATAGAAATTCTTTTCTATTGTTAACAAGTTGAATTTGGTCAATCCTCAAATACTCCTACTTTCCAAATTTTATTTCCTTTATTATCTCCAAAGACTGTTGCACAACCATTAACTTGTGTTTCTAATGATGGTTCTACTAATCCTTCTTCACCTGTTTATAATGTCTCTTGGTGATGATTGGGGATCCTTAGACTTCAATACTCATGGTATTTATGAGTATAAGGTTGACCCTTCTCACTTTGATATTCCCTTGATTAACAAGGATCCACATTCTCCTACTAGAATTGATCCCTTTTTTAATTCAAGCAATGCTTCTTCTCAAGGATGCACTTATAATTATTATTTTGGAGACACATTATGGGCTTGGATTTATAATTATTTCTAAGCATGGATATAAGTTAAATGGTCTTGGGAACATAGAATAAGGAGTTAAGGTCCCCATGGAACCAATATTGTACTCTTCTACAATGGGTTTAGGTTAATAGCCTTCTCCTCTATGTACATCACCTCCTCCGTTATCTGATGTATGTATGACCCCTTCTTTTGAAAAGTAAAATATTTCTCCAGAAGAGAAAGATTTGCTTCCCACTCCTTCTCATTTATATAAACAAGAGTGTATCTTGTTAAGGCTTCTTAAATACCACCTAATTATCACTCTTCCTCCTCTTGTACACAATAAATTTCATAAACATGTTCAAATAAAACTTTCTTTATATCCATATCATCAAGTGCTTGGTCATTCCACAAGTGAATTTTGAGCCTTGCAAGATAAAATACAACAAATTCTTGACTTTGGTGCCATCACTCTTCCCTCTACTGATACACCTAGATCTCTTCTTTGAATGAAAAGTGACATCAAGGTTCAACTCTATTCGGTTCACTCTACACGATAAACATTCTCCCATGAGGTTTTCACACCTCCCTTCTTCTATTGTCTTGCTACCCATTACATGGCACTTGTAGCTTTCTTTGTTTTATCACTACCATTCATGGTGGTACAATATCATGTACAACCATGATTTATCTTTGGTAACACCACAATAATATTTATCATGGTTTTCATCACCTATATTATTGGGGGAAAGGACAACTTGTTTTGGAGGCGCATATCCTTCCTAGGGATTCCCTCCCTTCTTTCTTCCCCTTTCCTTTTTCTCAAAATACTAGCATATTACACATGACAATATTCTAAGGGGGACATATACTCTACCTCCTCATTCATCCTTGCATACAACTTACCTATTTTCACCCCTTGTGGTTCTTCTTTATTTTTGCTCCCTATGAAATTATTTATTTCCAAGCTCCTTGAAGCATTTTCCCCTTAACGTGTTGTTTATTTCTATGCTCCATATAGCATTGGTAGCATATGAACCACCTAACATAATGTAACTTTCTAGACTATGGGCCTTCATATGTCCTACCTTGGTAGTTCGAGTCACTTAGAATAATGCAACTTGCTAGATTGTGTGCTTCATATGACTTACCTTTTACATATATAATCACATAACATAATGCATCTTGTTAGACTATGATCCATTATTACATAATCATTTACATGAACCCTAGCAATAAAGTAAGCTAGTGTCCAAGTCATGTACACTCTTCTATATTGATTTCTTCCCTATCTCTTAGATGCATTCCCTCCTTGAAGCAACCAATCATAACATTCTTCTCTTTATTTAATAATTCTTCTATGTTTTCTTTTCCTTTTTTTATATTTTTGGTTTGATGCATAGTATAAAAGAATATCCCACATTAAGATTAAATCTTTCACTTTTCTAACTCAATTTTTTAATTTTTTCTTATGATTTTCTTCTCCTTTGTGCAAGTTCTATCTATGTTTTTATATATATTTATATGTTTATGATGTTCTAACCTAGTGGTTTATTTAGGGTTTTTTTCTAACTGTGTTGCCTTGTGCAGATTTTTCTAAGGTTTTTGTTTTGTAGGTTCTTAGTCTAGGGCATGGTTCCTTCACATGAAGAGTTTTCATAATCCTCTATAGTATCCCTTTTGACATTGTGATGTTATTTATTTTCTATTATCCTTTCCATTTTACTTTAGGATGCATATTTATGTAGGTTCATAAGCATACTAAAGTGGGGCAAAAATGTAGTGTTATGAATTGCATAGCCTTACAATTTCACACTTTATTTTGTTCCTGCATTGGTTTCTATTCCCTTAGTATTTTTGCAGGCTCATTTCAACCCTTGCATTCACCTTTTTTCCTTCTCAAGGTGCTCAGACCTTATTTTTCAAAGTCACTTTTTCATGTCACCTTTATGTTATTTTTTCTCATCCCCTATATTTTACTATGTAAATTGTTTGGACATTAGCGCCTAGCACAAACATCAAACTGTAGCACTAGCGTCTCACAATAATTTATTGTTTAAAAGTTTATTTTGAATATTTTCCACTTGCTACCTTCCTAGGTTATTGGAAACGACTCAAAATTTCATAATGGCTCATCAACCCCTTCCTTTTCCCTCCTCTTCTCATTTCTAAAGATTTTTTTATTTTGTGAAATCTCTCTCTTAGGTCTCTTGCACATTCAAGATCATATAAATCTTTACAACTTTTTACAACCTACTATAACACCCTCACAATACTCTCTCATAGCTCTCTTGTTCTCTTTGGATTCCTCAAGCCTTATAGGTAATATTGTTCCTTTATCTTGTACCCTCGAGCACATTGGTATTATGACATCCCTTTTTATTTCATTTTAGTTTCAATATTACACATTCAGATCTTTGACCATTCCTAGACACACTTGGGATAAGAGAATATACATATAATTTCATTTATGTCTATCTATCTTGGTTTTTGTGGAGGTGGAAACACCAAAGCATGGATTTAACTAAGGTAAATCCCCAAATAATCCCAAAAAAAATTATTGTCTTTTTGTGTTTATAAGTTAGATAGCTTATAGAACTTGATTCATGCATTTTGGGAGCATCTAAGGTGATTTCTATAAGACAAAACAATGCAAGGATGTCCATGTGATGAAACAGTGTCCTTGGTTGAGACTCTTTGATTTTAACCCTAGGTTCCTCAACATCTATACTTTTCATTTCTATCGATATTAAGTTTTATTTTTTTGTTAGAGTGTAAATGCACCAAGATGGTGCACAAAAAGGGGGTCAAAAGTGGCCACTTTTATTTTCAAATCAGATAAACTTGATCTTGGAGGAGTAATTTGAGATCCGTGCACTCAAAATTTGAAAATATCAAAAGAATAAAAATTGTAGTACTCTGAATCTAGTTTCTAAACTACTAAAGGTTTTCAAAAATAGATAAGGTTAAGAGGATCAAATTCTTCATGCACACAAAAGTGTTCCTATTTTTTCATCAAAACATAACATGGTATCTAGCATGTGCCCCTCAATTATTTTAGTTGCATTTAATATTTCCAAAACCCATTGGTAGAAATATAGTTAAGAGTGTGTACTAGAAGTATATTTTTTTGTAGTTTTTTATTTAGTAATTTTTATGATTTTTAAAAGTGGATGCTTCCTAAAAATCACATCATCGAGTGTGCGTGTCACATAACTTACATTAAAATAAATGAAAATGCAAAAAAACTAAAAATCCAATGTGTAAAGAATGAAGTGTAGAAAAATGTTATATTTTTTTTTCAAATTTGGACAAGCAGGTCAAATTTTATTAAAAAAATTCAATACATATGCCTTTGATAACTATGGAAACATTAGTGAAAAAAAATAAAAAAAAATGTGTTAATGAAGTTCAAATCTAAAAAACATTATATGGTTACAAAGCTTAGAAGATGTGTGAAATTATGGTGGTAATGTTACTAAGATTTGATTTATAATGTGTAAACTTGATGATGAGCAAGTTGAAAAATGGGAATGGAGGAAAAATCACATGAAAATGAGGCAAATGAACCATCCAATCCTAAGTACGCGTTATGTGCAAGCCAAAACGCGTACGCGTTTTGTAAAATTACAGGTAAACAAATAAATAAATAAATTTTTGGTTCATGAATCATGTAGAGAAAATAAAATTATCAAAGAGGGGATAAAACCAAAATCACTATCTTATTTTAGAGGAAATTAGTATGAACTTCAATTCGTAATGTAGCTTCAATAAAAATCTATTTACTTATTTATCCTTTTCTTTTAAGGAGTATTTCCATTAATCAAGTATATTGGGCATTAAAACATATATAGTTTAAATTTAAAATTGGGAAACTATGTATTTATGTATGCAAAGGCATATCAACACAATATCAATTTCACATTTAAGTACCACTATTGATATCTAAAATCTATTGTTACTTTCTCACTTTGATAATATATATGCCAACATTAAATCATAAATTACACAAAATAGTAATTGGTTAATATAAATATTATAAGTGTGTGTTCAATTATCTTTCATTTTTGCAATAAGAGGATTTTAAGACTGTTAGGTCTATAATAGAGTTAAGTTGTCCACTAATGTAAAAATAATAATACCCCTTTCATAGTAAGATCGTTTGGAGTAAATTAGTGTTGGTGTGAATAATGTCTTGTACCTAGTTTATTCACTCACTAGGGACTTATTCAAATGTTAAGTTTACTTAGGTCCTAGGAATCTTTATAGAAGACTTAGTTGTCATGTCTAGATTTTATCTTTTCCTAGGTAGTTATGATAAATTATCTCATACCATAAGATTAAGACACTTGTCATAATCGTATTACATCTTATGTCTCACCTTGGCTATATAACCAAGGGTCTCTCATACATTGTACATCCATTGAATCATATATGCATATTTGATAGGAACATAATTTATTCTTGTCATATTGATCTTCTCTTTGTGCTTTCCATTTGGCCTCTAGATCTTGGTAGGCTATCTCCACAGCCAATTCTAACATGGTATTAGAGTGGGTTGGGTTCCATTGATGGTATTTTTGAAGATCTTGGTAAATATTGAAAATTTGAGTATGCTCTTCTCTTGCATCTTATGATTATCTAGAGAATCAAAAAACTTGATAGTAATACCAAATTTTGGGAGGATTCCTCTTTGTGGCTTTGTATTGCAGGTTTAAATCAGAGCTTGTTGGTGCAAATCTGAGCTCACCATTGAGTTCAAGGTGTTCGAGAAAGTCAATTTTGCTTTTTGTTTTGTCCAAATCAGACATATGAGGCTAGATCTATGAGGGTTTGAAGCTGAAGAGTGGTTGCCAGATCCAGGAGGTAGCTACAATTTTGGAGCATTTTAGGTCAAATACGACTCTTACACCACATCCAGAAGGGCCAAAAACTCCGAGATCGATTGTCAACTCATCAAAATTATACAACTTTGCCCGAGGCTTAAAGAAATTTTTTCTCCTCCTTCGCCATACGTATCATCACTGTGACTGTGAAATTGCAGATTCTCACAGGTGTTGTTGCATCATCCTCATAGTCAGGACCCATCTTTGTGTCATTTACATAATAATCTACTCCCTAAGTTGGACTTAAGGGGGGGTGTTGGTGTGAATAATGTCTTGTAACTAGTTAATCCACTCACTAGGGACTTAGGGGACTTATCCATATGTTAATTTTACTTGGGTCCTAGGAATATTTCTAGAAGACTTAGTTGTCATGTCTAGATTTTATCTTTTCCCAGGTAGTTATGATAAGTCTCATATCATAAGATTAAGACACTTTTCATAATCTTATGACATCTTATGTCTCACCTTGGCTATATAACCAAGGGTCTCTCATACATTGTACATCCATTGAATCATATATGCATAATTGATAGGTGTGTAATGGGGGAAATCGAGAAGATGCGAATAGATCAGGTTGATGATTAGAAACTAGTCTAAAAAACAAAATGTAACTATAAAATTAAGAATTCAAGAATGAAATTGAAAAAAAGAAATAACAATGAATTCAAAATGAATTTGACAAAAAGAAATAACAATGAATTCAAAATGAAATAGCTTTACCATCCTGTGTCGAAGTGTATCTGTATTGACGTATGTTGGATTGTTCAATTCAATACGAAGCCTCCATTGTGTGTGCAAGAGCTTGTAGAACGTGTGTGCATTGATCGAAGATGTGGTTCAAAGCTTTGTCAATGTCGATTAAAATCTTGGCATACTTTGTTGCATAAACTGTATTGATTCTCTGATCCTTTTTTAGAGGAAAGAGGTTTGTTATATAGATTTTGCATTTCGAAATGAATGCTCTAGATCGCATACTAGAATATCTTGATCGACGATTGAAAGGTGTTGAGAGAATTTAGATGGGCATAATCTGTGCAAATTGATTACGTAATTAGTGTGATTGAGGAATGGATTGATCTGTTAAGAATATAGATTGATCAATCAAGAAATAGATTGATTAGTCAGGAAATAGATTGATCAATCGGTGGTTCGTAATTTACTCAATCAGGAAAGTGGGTGAGGATAATCAATTAATTGATTTAATTAATTAATTCTTTTTGGAGTTGAACGTGCAAATCAAGTTTGACTTTTGCAAAAAAAGTTGCATTTGTTTGATTTGATTTTTGATGATGTTTTTGAATAGTTTATTCGATTATTCAAATTTGGAGGGAAAGTGACATAATTAAATTATTATGTTTTAGTAATTTAATCGACTTAGGGGAATAAAGTGAATTAGCGATATAATTAAATAATTGGCATTATTTAATTAATCAAGAAGAATAAAGTTAGATTAGGACTTTATTAAATAAATAAAATTTATTTAATTGGTTGAATTTAATGGAAAAGTAAATTAATTGAATAATGTCATTTTATTCAGTTAATAGCAAAAATTAGGGTTTTGAGACTTTATTAAATAAATGAAATGTGTTTAATTCACCAAAACTGGTGAAAAAGTAAATTAATTAAATAATGTCTAATTATTCAATTAATAATAAAAATTAGGGTTTTTGATGCTTTTGATGTGAAATGCAATGATATTCAATGATAATGATGCTGATGATGCGAAAATGTCATTTAAGGTGTGTGATAAGTGTTAGGTCAATTTTATGTGTCTACATTTTGCCCATCTTTGAGACAAAGTATTGGTTTCTTTGTTTCAAAGATTCAATGTTGAGATCAATTTTGAATTTTTTTGTATGCCCTGACAATTAACAAAATGATTGTAGGACTTTGGGCTACACCCTCAAGAGGTTGGCCTAAAAAATCACTTTTGAGGTTAGGCTCATGACACTATTCTATTTTAGTTTCAATGCGTAGAGGACAAATAAATAAGTCTATAGGTCTTTTGTTGTTCATTCAAATATTCTCAGGAGCTCCTAATTTTAACCTAGGAAGGTTTCTTAAGCAAAAAATAGGGTTTTGGGGGGTTAAAATAAGTAATTAGGGTTCTAATTACCTCATTTTCACTTTGAGCCTATAGAGAATTCTTGCCTCTAATTTTCTCATTGTGTTAGTTGTTGAGGAGCTATGGTGAGGATTCGGGGAGCCCCACATCACTCAGACATGGTTCGAGATTTTGGACAACCTACAAGCGTTGGTGCCCCAATATGTACCCTTTTATTTAGACGTTTTTATCTTTCTATATTTATGTATTTAATGCATGAAGAAAAATTAGTCAATAACGCTAGTTTTAGGAATATGGCACTTTTGAGTTGGTTTCAACGTTGTTAGGTCTCAATAATGCAAGTGTTCTCTAACAAATAAAAATGGATTTTTGGTTTGAATAACAAGATAAAACCAAGTTCCAAAGATAGTATGACAATTTTATTGATTATATGACTCTTCTTATCGATCCAAATAGCACTCCCAAATTATTGTGATCTTATTAAAAGGATATTTAATTCTCTAAAAGAAGCTAATTAATAGGACCACATCAAAACAACAAATGTGTTTGGATAAATTAAGTTTTGACACATCAATTTAAATAATATGGAAGCAGTAAATTGGAGACAATCAAATAATCAGATAATAACAACAAATAATCAACACTAGTGTTGGGATATCAATTAAGTATCTTCCTCCATATTTTATATTACTTCAAAATGATGAACATTATAATGAAAGTATTATTTTCTATGAAAATGATATACTTCTAATGCTACTATTGTAATGGTAATCCTATTCTATCTTCTTATCAGGCCCTAGTTTCCCATTTTATATGCAAGAAGCAACAATCTTCAGGCCTCTTACAAAAATTCACATTGCTTGATAACTAAAATATTAAAACATCATTAAACATAAAACGTAAAATCTTTAGAATTCTGTAGGCAAATGCACCATGATCCATTAGTCTTCAACAGGCACCCGTGATCATTGAAGATCTGTCCAAGGTCCATACTCTGTGATAGTGCTCCATACATTGCGAAGCTCCATTACCCTGTATTCTTCATTTGATTCATGCAATAAACAAATTGATCTTTGATAAGTGTTCAATATACCTTGAGTTTACATAAGTGTTTGCATTGCTGATAATATCTTTCATTGCATACTCCAAATTAAATATTCATCCTAATTGCACATATTTTTTCCAGCACCTCCTCCTTATAAATGACTTCATCTAGGGCCATTGGCAGGTATTGAGAGATATCATCCTTCCACAGATCTTGATCCTTAAATTCACCCTCATCAAAGAAGTTTGGAAGGGCCATACTTAATGGTTGATTGAAGTCACCCAAATCCTATGTTAGTAAATTGTGGTAATGATCATGAATTTTCACCAACCCTTGGTACTCCTGAAGCATATGGTCACCATCATCCCCTCTAGTTTTTATTTTTGCCTCTACTTCTTTCATTATGCTTGTTAGTCTACCATGCTCTTGGAAAGCTACAAATGTATTACTGTGAATAATCTAGACCTTATCAACATTCTCAAACATTTTGGAAAATCTTTTACAGATCAATTCTGATACTACCTCAAATGTATTAGTTTTTAATTATTTCTTTACCTCCTCTTATTTTTTTCGGATTATTTCATATTTGTGTTTCCAATATGTAGTCTCAGACATTTCTTCAAGCACTCTCCTTTCACATTCCATTAGTGGTGAGTAAAGGCCTGGAGATGAATGTAATATATCTCTATAATTGATTACATCTTGTTTTAATCTTTCATTCTCAGCGGTTAGCCCCTTATTATCTTTGATCAGTTTCTCAATCTGAGCCTTGGTAAACTTAGCAACATTTACATTTGGTTCAACCATCTTGATAGGGTATGTATCCCCTACTCTTTGTACTAGAAGGTGAGAAAATACCTGATTAGGATTGTCAATAAGAGAAGGCCTCTTTCCACGTGGGTAAAGGGCCCAAATCTATAAAGTGGTATTATCAGGATTATACCATGATCTAGTGTAAATCTTACCACTGGCATCATTTGTTAATTGCAAAGCTTTATTTTCTCTCTTCATAAAACTATCAAAGACTATTGTTGAACTAATGTCCCACCCTAGAAGAAGCATGACCTCAGCTTCTTGTAGTAGCTCTCGACCTCGCTCAGGTGTGATGTTTTTCATTTCCTTATTAGCTTCATCTTGAAGTTATTTCAGTGCATTTGCCTCCTATTTAGGGCTAATCTCTTTTATTCTTTCTCTTATCATTCTTCCCTTGTATTCATAAATGAATGTTTTAAATCCAGGAGTTTGAAAAAATGCATCATCTACAATGAACTTCTGGATCACACGATGTCTTACATCATCAGATAATTTATTAGAAGCCTCAAAGGTGATCACACTCCTTTTTGGTGGTATTTCATACTGGTGAACAGTAGGAGCAGTAATCTGTGTGACCTCATTTTCTTCCTCAATGTAATCTTAAGTAATGATAGGAGTATTAGCTGAGAAGTTGACCTCTAGAGTAGGTTGTGGTGATGAGTGACCCAAGGATTCAATACTTTTAGCTTGTCTTCTCAAGCAAGTACTTCTCCTTTTCTCAAAAGCTACAAGAGGTACATCTTTGGTTAACTCTTCTTCATGTAAAAGCAACTACTTAATTATATCCATGGGATCCAATATTTCATGAAAGGCATCTATGTATGATGGGTTATGGCTTCTTCTCCATCCTTATTCCATGACTATCCTATTGTACACAGCCTTTCTCATTGATGCTTGAGTCTCATCACAATTTCTAATAACATCATCCACAAAAAAAACATGTTCATATTTCTTCAAATTTTGTGTCATCTTGGCATTATGAATAAAATACTTAGGGTCGAATTTCTCCCTCTTACTTCCCAATGACATGCCATAATAATCTATTTTTCTACCAATTAAATCATACCCTTTATTAGAAATGATGGTAAAGTCACTGAAACACAAAGTAGAAGACATGAGAGACTGTCTTCCATAGCTCTTGAGGTGCATATATTATGAATAGGCCAATTGCCTTACAATTTCCAAGATTACAACCTTGTTAGACATTGTTTTAGGCAACAAGAATGGAGTTGCCTCAAATCCATACACTCTTATTACAGTGCGATCTTCAAATGTATACCAGTTCCCCTAGTTGTGATTGATCCTTTCTTCAGGGTTTTTCTCCTTTGGTCTAAGAAATAGTTGTATCTCTAGAGACAAGTTTTAATCACAATTATGGCCAAGCAATCTATATAGGGGTTTCACAAAATACTCTTTGAAATATAAATAGTGGGACATCCCACATCTTCTATCCCATATAGAGGTCCACATTTGGATTGGTCTTATGTTTTCATCGTTATCCAAATCCTTAATCCCTAACTCCTCTCCCCACATGCCCATTGATTGTCCTTCATATAATATCATATGCATGAGTAGGGAGTATTGTCTTAATTTGATAGCATCACTATCATTTTTGATGGAAGTAAGTATGGTATTAATGGCCTCAGATAAGTATTTTGCATAATCATATGGCCTAGCATCTTGACTCTAGACATTTTTTGCTAAAACCATGGGAGCTATGGTCATTTCAGAAAGGGAATCCACTCCTAAGACCTAGGTAGTTGAATAATAAGTATACTAGTAATACTCCTCAAATGAATCCACAAAAAAATGGGGGTTTTTCATCACTAAAAAATATTTTAAGTTGGTTTTCAACATCTCTAGGCCTATGCAGAGATAATTTTCACCTCTTGTAACTTGTGTCCATGGTTCGACACTCTTCCAATAGATCCCTTATCCTTAGTTTCATTTTCTTGGATGTGTCTAGTTGAAAGACCATAGAAATGCAATCTCTTGTTGTGATGATAAACTGTGAGCTGTCATGAGAATGAATTGATCTTGTTTTAGGGTTATAGTTTTTAGCTAACACCTTAATCAACTCCACATTTACAAACACATTGGACATCACAAGCTTTGCTAAGTTTAAGTTCCATGGGTTTGATACAGGTTTGTGCCTATATTTCTTCCTATAATGATATATAAACAAATCGTAGCCTCTCTATGGAGTCCATACATCTCCAAGGGTTTTATGTTTTCCTTCTGATTTATCACATAAGGGGTTCAATTGAGTTGTCCTCTTGGAATTCGGCCCATAACTAGGACATTGTTCAATTAGATATTAATTTAGTGGCCTAGTCTCAATTTTATGTCTTTTCACTTTCAGTTTCTCTAGTGTTCTTTCCATGTTTAAAACCATATTTTCACTGTACTTCAAACAAGATTTGATAAAATATCTTCAGTTGGGCCTTGATTACTTACTTGAATCAATGTCGTCATTTTTGAACTTCGCGCTATCACCCAACCTCGCATCCTCAATTTTCATCTACAATTTATTGAGATTTCAAGATCTTATGAGTGATATATAGTAATATTTGGCTCGCTTCCACTAGCTCTGGTTCATAAATGACATGCACACCACCTTTCTAATCAATAGTAGCATTAATGTCAGTTATCTCTCCAACGACTTCATTAGTCATGTCAACTAGGTGAGAAATCATTTCATAATGTCGAAGAGACTTTGATCACACTGTCATCGATATCTTATCCTCCGTCCAACATGTTTTTTTCTTTGATTCCTTTGTGGAATGTCGAAGAGACATTTGGGTGTTTCTCTTCGACATCGTAAAGTCTTTCTGATAACTTCACTTAGGGCTTCCATTGTTTTTCCTTCTTTCCATTTTTTTTTTCGGTGAGACTTGTGACAATCTTCCTTCAATAAGCCTATGTCTCTTCGACATAGGAATACCCTTCCTTTATCAACCCTTTAGAGAGACCCTTAGCTATGTCTTCCTGATATGATTTTCTCTCTCCGATATCGCTTGTTTTTTATTTCTTATTTCAGAGTGTCGAAGAGGCTTTCCATTATCTCTTTGATATCCCATAGTCTCTTCAAAATTATTTCCTTAGGCCCACGTTCTTGTTGTCGAAGAGACTTCCGCCCATGTCCTATCAACACAAGTTTGTATCCCAAACATTTCACTCTGATATGTTTTCATGATGTCGAAGAGACTTCCTCAATCCTTAGCCCAATATATTGATGTCTCTTTGAAATTGATACCGTATTTGCCCCATCTTAGATTCGCCAGTTATCCATCATTTATTATATAATAGTCTCTTGATGTTCGAGAGATGTTTTTTTGTTTCCTAAATGCCAAAATGATTCAACACCTTTAGAATATCAACGTTTTTTTGTATTGTATTTTTGTCAGAGAGACAAGTTGACTTCTCACTCTAAGATACCCAGGTCTCTTTGATACATTACTTTTCAAGTTGTTGGAGAGAAATTTGAGTATGTCACTTTGAAGTATGGTGGTCTCTCCAATATTTAGTTGGATTCATTGTTGATTTTTCGAGGAGACTATAGTGAAACTCTCCTCGAAATGACATTGTCTTGGTGAAATGGGTTCCCAGTGGTGGACTTAAGGCAACGACTATGGGAAGGATAATTTTTTGAATGATAATGATTTTTAATGGAATGGGTTAGGGAAGACTATAGTTGTAGTATTTTAGGCTTATTTACATAGAAAAGATAATTTTGAGGATGGATGTATATGGTGTATAATAGAATGGTCATACTGAGGTGAATAAAATTGATGAAATTTTGGGGTTGAATTTTGGTTCCAATAGGGACTTTTTCTCTTGTAATTTGGTCAATTTTGATTTTTCATTATGCACTTTCTTTAAACTCATGCACTTGACTTAAATAGGTGCTCTTGATTTATCTATTGCCATAACTTTGCACTTTCATTTGCTTGCCTTCGTTTTGTGCACACTTGTGATCAAATTGTGCTTTTGGAAAAAAAAATTGCTTTTGCAATTTTTTTGTGCTTTTGACACTCAGTTGCCATCTCTTGCCTTTTTCTATCACTTTTGTTAAAATTTTATCACTTTTGACAAAATGTTTTTGCTTTTGAATTTTTTGGACCCCTAAGTCAATTTGCTCATCATTTTATGTTCATTTTGAATTTTCAGAGCGAATCATTAACATCATGGGTTGAATGATTTTAGGTGGTCCTCAATCCACTCCAGTTGAGGGAGCGATGACCGGGGATATATTTGATTTGATCGTTGGTTTGAATGTTTTAGAGCGAGATTGTTTAGATGTTGTTGGGTTGTGACATATTTTCTATATGCCCACCATTAGATGTCATAGTGCAATGATGACTGTGCATGCAGAGAGGTGGCACTCAGAGTCCTGTTCATTTCATTTACCTACTAGGGAGGCTAACATCTCTCTTGAGGATGTGTGGAGGATCCTTTGCATACCCATTCATAGAGAGATCGTTACATATTCTGTTCAATGGGGCACCCGTTCTATGTGTGTGACACAGCTGGAGGTTGGCAGTTAGAGATAGATTTATTAGATTTTTTTGACAGTGTTGATCTCATTTCACTTGTTCTCTATGGTTTGGTTTCGGGGCTTGTTGTTCATGATTAGAGAGGTCAATAGTTTTCTATGGGATGGGTTATATGCATCGAGCAGATGTTCAATCATGATACTAGATATGTATGGGGTCTAGATATGTATGGGGTCCATGGTTCCTTGCCCACCTATACAGAGATATGCATGAGGTTGCATATCATGGTGGGAAATATATTTCTACTTGTGTATCTCTTCTTCATGTATGGGCCTAGGAGCACATCCTAGTTACACAACCTGATGGTATATTGGATCATACCACTGGGGATCCATATTCTTATCGCTATGGATATTTATTTCATTACACATTTCCTGGACAACTTCCCTACTAGAAACACACATTCGATGATATGACAGGTTTTGTTTAGAGAATGTATATGGGTGCTGCCACAATAGTGGTTTACACTTTCCGGGAGATCCTAATTTTTGCTAAAATACATATTTTTAGAAAATATAATGATTTAAGCCTTGAAAATTTCTATTTAAAGGATTCCAATTGAAGAGGGTTCAATCAAACCACCTAAGACCAAGCCCCCTTGGATAGAACCCCGCTAGTTTTAAACCATACCTATAACGGAGTCTCCTTTACACCTATCAAAATGATGATAAAAAACCACTTTTGATTTACCTTTTGGGGGATCAAATGAGTTCATTTAAAATTTATTTTTTGTAAGTATGTATTCCTTATTATAAGCTTCCAAAAAAGTATAATTTTAATTAAATTTTATTTGATTATTATCTTTATTTTCTATTTCTTGTGAATGTAGGTTTTTCGCCGAAAATCAAGCTCTCTGTTCTGCACATGTGGAAAAATAGTAGATTATCAAAATAAATTTTTTAAAAATATATTCAGGCTGGGTATTGATTTCCTTGATCTATTAAAAAAAAAAAAAAGGAATTTCGATACATACAGAAAAAGTTATGTTGTATGCAGTCCGCCAATGTCTGAATTGTAATTGGTTTGACTTTGAAACTTGATTAAGGAAAAAATATTTGATAAAACATTATGAAACCAAATTAAATGGTTAGATATCATAGTTAAAAATCTAAATTCGAAAAAATTAGAATTTTATCCTTAATACAAAAAAAGTTATGTTGTATACAGTGAGCATCACTCCTTAAAAATGTTGTTTACTGGTAAAAACTAGGTTTCGAAGGAGATGAAAAAAAAGTGCAATTTGATTCCAAATTTTTTGAAAAAAATATATTTAGAATCTATAGACAAAACTTCACAAATCACTAGTTTTCATCATCTTCAAATTCCTCACAATTTAGCCGCTATAGGAGCCCGAAAGTGAAGACTTAGTTAAAAAAAATCAGTTTAGTGTCCAGTTTTCCCAAAAATTGTAAACCAGTATTGTGGGATCACCCATATGGATTATGAGGCATGGCTTGACGATATGGAGAAGTTGGTATACTGCAAGCAAACTAGATGGTTGATTGATTGTGTGCACTCTCTTTTGCAAAGATATCTTCTTGGTAGGGTTTGTAGGAGGGTGAAGCCACAAAGTGGTTTACAATTCAAGTGAGGAAGGGAAACTCACAAAAAATGACCCCAAGGCAAAAAATATGATTTTGGGGGTTCGCACAAACCTATTGGTTTGACTGAACCCATAAGGGGTTCGTTAGGTCTCAAAAACGCTAGTTTGAATGAACCACGAGAGGTTTCCAAGCTCTCACAATGTTATTGGCCAACTAACAAGGCCAACCAATATAGTTGAACCTTCTACTCTTAAGGCTCTGCTAAACCTAGGTGGGTGCACCTATATGAATGACACAGATTTTGAATTATGCTTCCTACTTGACCAAACTATCCACAAATGGCAAATTGATAGTGGAAAGATATGATCCTAATTTGGTATAAATTGTATATGCAATATCAAGGTGAAAATTTATATTTTTAAATAAAAGATATAAATAAAATGGATGAAACCTAAAAGGATAAATAAGACCAGTGCCTTGTTGGGTAAAATGGAGTCAAGTGAAATATTTTAGATGAATGACTTCTATCTAGCAGAGATTCTAATTATTTGGCATATGATATTAGTCTATAACTTGTATAAACATGCAAGAATGTAATTACCAAGCTCTTCTTAGTGATCCAAATGATACTTCCAGATTACTATGAATGACTTGAAGATTTAATCTTTACTTGAAAGAACCAATCAATCACACCACAAAAATACAATAAATGTGTATTGATAAACTGAGGATATACTTGATATGTCAATTTAAATAACAAAGAAATATTAGCCTTGGAGACAACTTGATAATATTTTCAATTATATTAACAAATAATTGATACCAGAAAGGCGCCACAAAATCAAAGTTCTTTTATTGATCCTTCAAAAATTCATACATGCATCATGATTCTTGGAAACATTCTGAAAATATTGTATTTCCTACTATCTATTTTTTATCTAAAATCGTTCTCCTTTTTGGTTACAAAAACGGACATTTATATACATCAACCACTTGAAAAGATGCGTCCCTTCAGAAATGTCTTAAAATGAAATACTAACAAAAGTAACATAGACTAAGCTTTGTTAAGCCATAAATGGACCCTTGACATATGATCAATGTAGTCTCAACGCTCGTGAGTATCCGCATCTCCTAGTGCATTGCAAATCACAATCTCCCTCACCACCATCCATTCATTCTGCTCACACGCCTCATCTAACGTTGTATCCTTCGCAGTGGCTGTCTTTAAAATCTCTTGGAGTTTTAATTCACTCTCTCTCTTCCATGTGGCCATTTCTTTCAATTTACCTCGATCATCAAAGAACGTACTAAATCCATTCTCAACGGCCTCCATCAATTCTTGTGCATCCTCTTGTAACTCCTCAAAGAAACCTTTATGCTTCTCCATAACACGATTAGCATCCTCAATTGCTGCATTGTCAGGAGCATCCCGTTGTTTTATCTCCTCAAGTTTCTCTTGGATTCTACCATCCACTCTTTCATGTTCTTTTATTGCATCAAAGTACTGTGAGTGCTTTCCCCAAAGTTTATTTAACCAAGTGGTTAAAATAGCCTGCCTCTTTTTGATTATTGCCATAAGTGTGTCCATTTTCCCTTGAGAATAGGAACTTGATCCTTCCCAATGGTCCTTCACCTGTGCACTTTCACCTTGAGTAATCAGTTTAGTTGGCCCTGTTGTGACACCTACTAGGTATTCTAGACGCTCGTTTTCTCTCAGCATTCTCTCATTATTTGTTTTGTACATTTCCTTTTCCCTGATCAATGCCTGTATTTGGGCTTTATTCAATTTTGCGACATTGATCCCTATTTCTACAGTTGGTACTGGATCAGCTTCCCCAGCTTTCAAGGTCATGACATGTCCAAATGCTTTCTCAGTGTCAATAACGACTAACCTTTTATGGGGTGGGTATAAAGCCCAAATCATCAATGTTTCTTCATCAGGATTATATCTTGATCCTGTATATACTTCTGTTACCTTTTCTATGCTGAGCTTATCTGTATTATTGTTGTCCTTTAAGAAATTATCAAAAACTAATGCAAAATTGAGGTCCAATCTTGGGAAAATCATGACACCAGCCTTTTCCAACATTTCTCTCCCCTTCTCTGGGGTCATATTTGCCACTTCTTTCGAAACATCATTTTTCAAATCTTTTAACAACTGCTCCTTATTTCCTGGTATGACATTGTCAACTAATTCCTTTATTTCTTTTCCCTTTTGTTTATATAAAAATGATTTAAATTATGAGGACTTTATGAACTCATCATCTGCTACAAAAGATTTGTATTCCTCATGTCTCGTATCAGCATTTGTACTTTCCTCGACGCTTAATTCTCTAGCAGGATAGGTGGACTCCTAAGTTTTTGTCTCTGATACCTTACCAAGAGGATTTTGTGACCTAGTAGCCTTTGATGCCTCTTCACTGGAGGACAAAATCTTTGCATCCAACAATTCTTGATTATGTTTCTTAATTATCATTTTTGCCTCCTCTGTTTCCAAATTTCTTATCATATAATCAAACGGGTAGGGCACATGGTGATACCCTCTAAAGTTTATCCTCTGTTTGGCAGAATGAATATATCCTTCTCGATCAAAATTCTTCCTTAATGGTCCTCTTCTCATGTTATATTGTAGTAATCTGTCAAGAATCAGATTGTACCCTTCTTTTTCCAACACAGTAAAATCTCCAAAACATAGTGTACTGGGCATAAAAGCTTGCTTTCCTAAAGAGCTTAAATTCATGACACTGGAGAAATCCATTTGCCTAACAATCTCTAAATATGCAATCCTATCTAGGACTGTTTTAGGCAAAATAAATGAGGTATCTTCAAATCCATACACCCTAATCATGGTGGCCTTTTCTAAACAATACCAATCCCCCCAATTGTGGTCCATTGGTCCATTGAAATCCTTAGGTTTGAGAAACCTCTTTCTCTCATCAGACAAAGAATAGTCACAAGGATGATTATAAAATTTGTAAAAAGGCTTTACAAAGTATTCTTCAAAATGCACAAAACTAGAATTAGCAAACCTGCTGTCCCAAACAAGAGTCCATGAATAAATATGCAATGGCTTGCCTTCTTTATCAATTTGTGAAATTCTCAGCTCTTGGGGCCACAATCCTAATTCTTGTCCAAAATATAGCACCAAGTGCATCAACAATGAATAATTCCTGAGGTGCAGGATAGAGGTTCCATTTTTTATTGTCATCAACCCCGCATGAAGCTCTCTAAACACATACGAAGCATAATCCCAAGGCCTGGATTTATGATATTGAATATCCACCATAATCACCATGGGAACAATTGCCATATACTCTGGAACCTCCATTCCCAATACATGTCCTACCAAAAAATAGGTGTACTTTACATAAGGTTCAAAAAGATCCACATGAAAAGGTGGTCCCTCATTTTCCTCCATTGGAATCGGTTTGCCACTATGCCCAATTCTGTGTAGGGATAATCTCCAACCCTTATAAATGGTATCCATCCTTTTGGATTCATTTTCGAGCTCCTCACTTACAATCTTTTCACTACACATTCCTTCTAATTTGAAAACCTCACTTATTGCATTTTCTGATAGATGTATCACTGGGCTCCCAGACAAATCACATATGGCCCTATGTTTTGGATTATAATGGCTGGCCAACATCTTCACCAATTTGACATTAAAAAAGACATTAGGGCATACCAGTTTACCTAAATTGAGCCTCCAAGGGTTACATAAAGGCTCAAAATGATTCCTTCGGTAGTAATGGAAACTGAACAATTCGTAGCCTCTAATTAGGGTCCAAATATCTCCAATGAACTTACATTTATCATCCAATTTATCCACCTCAGCCTAAGTTGCGTAGAGCGTCTAGCTTTACGTCCAAAACCGGGTAGCTGGTGTATGAGATCCTAGTTCAATTTTCACTCATTGCCCTCCAACTGACTTTCTATTTTTTGCTTTTTTCCTTTTGACTAACTACTCTCCCCATGTTTTCTAACTTTTGATTTCTCTGGACCAGTGCTTTCCATTCTATGAAAATAACAATATTCAAGGGATGAAAGACTTACTATATTTCTCCTGAAATTCCAATTTGAATGAACACCCCAATCCTCCGCTCGTTTTTCTCCTCTTTCTTGCTATCAATTCCACGA
Source organism: Sequoiadendron giganteum (assembly GCA_007115665.2). Classification (NCBI taxonomy): domain Eukaryota; kingdom Viridiplantae; phylum Streptophyta; class Pinopsida; order Cupressales; family Cupressaceae; genus Sequoiadendron; species Sequoiadendron giganteum. Next base: position 199,415,189 of record CM021106.1, read on the forward strand.
GCAAAATAATTTTAATTGAATTCATCTGAATTCACAAAATCTTTTATGTTCTCATGGTGCCATTAATGTCTTGGCTGTGACACGCATGAAGCAGGCTCTTCGAAATTCTCACTGTCACATCATGTAGCATATCGGCAAGACATTTTAAATTTCTGGCCGATCCTTCCATTCGGATTTTCACTAACATTCACATACCCGGCCAGACATCTTGTAGTTCCAGCAATACCTCAAGTCTCCCCGATAGTTATTCCATCTCTCTTCTTCCAAAACAAATCACCTTCTATTAATACATATTTAGAGGCTTGTAGTTTCAAGGTTCTTTTCTGGTTATCATTAAATCCTTCAGGGCACTTCGTGTTTATGAGGTAATACATGATGTCTGTATACCAAGGTGTATGCTCAATACTTGCAATTGCGTTTCTTCCATCTTCCACATTGCAAATTTGGTTTGCCTCAATATTTGCTTCTACCATTAACTTAGCTAATCCTTGGCCTCTTATCAATTTAGTAATTTGTATTTCCATATCAAATTCCTGAATTTTATTAATCCACTTGCACCTCTTCCCTGTTACTTCTGACTGTGTTAAAATGTCTTTCACAACTGCATGAGGGACATAAGCAATCACTTTGGCTCCAACAAGATACGGTCTAAAGGCTTTTGTGGATTTTACCAGTGCAAAGACTTGTTTTTCCATTATGTCATATTTCAACTCCGATCCCTGCAAAGATTTACTAAAAAAGGACACAGGTTGCTCATGACCATCCTCATTTTTTTGTAACATAACAACAACTATAGTGTGCAAGGAAGCGAATGAAAATATTTGAAAAGGTTTTGTGAAATCAGGAGATTTGAGGACAGGGGCTTCCTTGATGGCTCTTTTAATGGATACAAAGGCCTCTAATGCTTTTGGAGTCCATTCAATTTTTTGTCCTTTTCTTAGCATTTTTGATATGGGCTTAACAATTTCAACAAAGTTGGACACAAACCTCCTAACAAAGTAAATCTATCCAAAGAAAGATTGGATGGCTTTGATAGTTTTAGCAATGAGAATCTTATCTATGGCCTCAACTCTGTCAGGATCTATTCTAAATCCTTCCTTTGATACAATATGTCCTAAGAGTGTTCCCTCCGTAAAATCAAAATGAAATTTTTTAGGGTTCAAAATAATGCCATATTCTAAGGCTTTTATGAATATTTTTTCCAGATGTTCTACATGATCTTCAACCCTTTTTGAGTAAGCAGTAAGGTCATCTTGATATAATACCATTATAGTATTAATCAAGTCTGCAAATGCTAAGTCCATAGCTCTTTGAAAAGTCGCTCCTGCATTTGTGAGACCAAAGGGCATTCTCACATAAACATATGTTCGCCATGGAGTAGTGAAAGCTGTTTTGTATTGTTCATATTCCCTAACTTTAACCTGGTTGTAACCAGAGGAACCATCTATCATAGATAACAACTCACACCCTATTACTTTGTGTAGTATAGCCTCCATATTAGGTAGAGGGTAATTATCCTTGAGGGATGCCACATTTAAATTTTTGAAGTCCACACACAGTCTGATATCTCTATTCTTCGTTCTCACAGGAACTAAGTTTGACACCCATGTTGAATGTCTGACTCATTTAATGATTCTCCCATCTCTAAGCTTTGCCAATTCCTCCTGCAACTTTGGTTCTAATGTAGGGTTAATAGGTCTTTGTTTCTGTCTAAATGGCTTTGCATCTGGTTTCAATGGTATTTCATGTTGAAATAGGTCTTCCCTATATGCCTTGAGATCTTCATAAGACCATGCAAATACATGTTTATATTTCCTTAGTAATGAGATCAACATCCTTCAAACTGTCGGGCTTATTTTCTTTCCAATATATACTTTTCTGGGTGCCAGTTTCGTCCTTAAATTTATCTCTTCCATATCTTCCTTCTTCACGGGTGTTTGTTTCATAAGAGATTGATCATTTCCATCATATATACTCTCTAATGCTACTAGTCCTTTGGGGAGTTTATTAGTTCTAGGTTGCAAGACCTTCTTCCCAAATACTATCTGCTCTCCATTTATTTCTTCTACAAAGGCATTAAAGTCAATTTCTTGGGCCTCATATTGGTCTATACAGTGAAGGAACTTCAGGAGGTCAGTGTCCTCATTAAAAACCTGCCAACTGTATATATTATCAGGCACAACGTGTCTTGTCCTTAACTCAATTTGAGACACTCCTGCCAAGGTGATGTCATCCTTTTTTAGTGCTATATTGGCTAGGAAGTCTGCCATTATATTTTTTGACCGATCCACCCAATCTATGGAGAAAGCATCAAATAGATCAATTGTATCCCATATAGCATTCTTGTATTGCTTTAGCCTCTTGTTATTTCCAACATATTTAGATCTGACCTGTGACACAACTAGCTCCGAATCTCCAAAAATAGTTAACAGTTTAATTTTGTGTTTGACTGCCATGTTCAAACCAATTAACAAGGCTTCATATTCCACCACATTGTTTGTACATTTAAATGCAAACAAAAATGAATACTTAAATGTAGTACCTTTAGGAGATATGAAAACTACCCCGACTCCATTACCTTCTTGGCTACATGCCCCATCAAAGTACATTTTCCATACCCCTTGCTGATTTTCAGAAACGTGCTTATCAATTGGGTCTTTGTTTACTAACTCAGGTTGTGATAACTCCACTCTAAAACTCCCCAAATCTACATCACAAAAACAATTAAGTTGTTCCTGAGGAACACATTCAACAATTTGATTCATTCTTGGCTCCCTATATAACTTGACCTCTTCACCATTCACTGGTATAGTGGCATATGATAAATCGAACTGTACATTACCCCCTACTGCTGTAGTCCATTGTCTTGAAAATATCATTCCAAACTGAGGAGGTGTGTCAATTACTGTTATATCAATATTGTAGGTAGCTTGGGGATAAGTTGCTAATCTTACTTCCACATTTTTTATTATTCCTACAACTGGAACATGCCTCCTATCCATGGAATAACATTTACCTCCTTCTACATCTACCCACATACCGAGCTGTTTCATTACTCCTACTGGCATAATATTCATGGAAGCACCTGAATCTATCATGCAATTTCTTACTAACTTGCCACTTACGAGCAGGGTGGTAAAAAATGGGTCAATCTGTGGCGTATTCATCAAGCAGGCTTCTAGGATTTTTATTTCCTTCTTCTTGTTGGTGCTTACGGGGAGCTCCTTATTTTCAAAGTTTATATTTTGATTTCCTTTAGACATTAATTGAATGGAACCTTCCCTATATTCCTGAATTTTCAACATTTCGAGTAATGGGACATATATTTTTAGTTGAGATAAGGTTTGTATGAAATCAAAAGATGTACCTTCGGTTCTAATCACCTTATTTGATTCTATCAATTCTCCTTTGCCTTCCTCTTTGCATGTTTGACTTGGCTTTTGCTTCTCAATGGGGATTTATTTACTTTCCTCCTTAGGAGATCCCTTCTATTCTTTTTTATCCTGTTGCTTCTCATCTATCCCTTTTGATGTCTCATTTGATACTTTTTTATTTTTTTACAAATATTCCTCTTGGGACACCTTCATCTCTATTCATTGTTCTGTTCCTCAATCGATATTTGTTTCTAGCTTCCTCCACTGCTGCAATAGTCAACCTCTCAATCTCTTCTTCACTTGGTCTCCTTACACTGTGCCTATTAGTTTGACATGATGCAATAGGGGAATTTTTCTCATTATCACTTTCTTCATGATCAGAGAAAACTTGTTGCTCTGCCATATGAATATTGTATTTTTGATTGTCAACATCATACTCATATCCCTCCTCCTCTGAAGATGAATATTCCTGCTTCACAACAACGATGGTGTGGGAAGTTAAATAGACATTCTGGTCTTCACCATCATCACTTTCCAATGCATCTTCTTTAGGTATTGACTGAGCTATAACACAATGCTCCAGGGAATGTGGTGCATAACACGCTAGGCACTAGGGACTCTTATCTACCATATATGCTCCTTTCATTTTCAATGGATCCGATGTTTCCTTATTTGTTAGTCTATCAATTATTGGCTTCCCATCCTTCCAATTTTTATTGTAGTGCATGTCATGTAACCTTAGTCTTTCATTCCTATATGTATTCTCTTGTCAGTTTGAGGGAGCATATGGGGGAACCTTAGGGTTTTCCCTTTTAGAAAACATCCCTGCAAATTTCCTATTATTTTCAATAGTTAATGCTATCTTTTGAGCTTCAGCTAGATTCCTAGGATCTCTGGATCTCCTAGTGCATTGTGAATCACAATCTCCCTCACCACCATCCATTCATTCTGCTCACACGCCTCCTCTAACGTTGTATCCTTCGCAGTGGATGTCTTTAAAATCTCTTGGAGTTTTAATTTAGTCTCGATCTTCCATGTGGCCATTTCTTTCAATTTAACTCGATCATCAAAGAACATAATAAATCCATTCTCAGCGGCCTCCATCAAATCTTTTGCATCCTCTTGTAACTCCTGAAAGAAACCTTTATGCTTGTCCATAACACGATTAGCATCCTCAATTGCTGCATTGTCAGGAGCATCCCATTGTTTTATCTCCTCAAGTTTCTCTTGGATTCTACCATCCACTCTTTCATGTTCTTTTATTGCATCAAAGTACTGTGAGTGCTTTCCCCAAAGTTTATTTAACCAAGTGGTTAAAATAGCATGCCTCTTTTTGATTACTGCCGTAAGTGTGTCCATTTTCCCTTGAGAATAGGCACTTGATCCTTCCCAATGGTACTTCACTTGTGCACTTTCACCTTGAGTAAGCAGTTTAGTTGGCCCTACTGTGACACCTATTAGGTCTTTTAGACACTCGTTTTCTCTTAGCATTCTCTCATTATTTGTTTTGTACATTTCCTTTTCCCTAATCAATGCCTGTAATTGGGCTTTATTCAATTTTTCCACATTGATCCCTATTTTTGTACTTGCTACTGGATCAACTTCCCGAGCTTTCAATGTCATGACATGTCCAAATTCTTTCTCAGTGTCAATAACGACTGACCTTTTATGGGGTGGGTATAAATCCCAAATCATCAATGTTTCTTTATCAGGATTATATCTTGATCCTGTATATAATTCTGTTACCTTTTCTATGTTGAGCTTATGTGTATTATTGCTGTCCTTTAAGAAACTACCAAAAAATAATGCAGAATTGAGGTCGAATCTTGGGAAAATCATGACACCAGCCTTTTCCAACATTTCTCTCCCCTTCTCTGGGGTCATATTTTCCACTTCTTTCGAAACATCATTTTTCAAATCTTTTAACAACTGCTCCTCATTTCCTGGTGTGAAATTGTCAACTAATTCCCTTATTTCTTTTCCTGTTTGTTATATAAAAATGATTTAAATTATGAGGACTTTATGAACTCATCATCTTCTAGAAAATATTTGTATTCCTCATGTCTCGTATCAGCATCTGTACTTTCCTCGACGCTTAATTCTCTAGCAGGATAGGTGTACTCCTAAGTTTTTGTCTCTGATACCTTACCAAGAGGATTTTGTGACCTAGTAGCCTTTGATGCCTCTTCACTGGAGGAAAACATCTCTACATCCAATAATTCTTGATTATGTTTCTCAATTATCATTTTTGCCTCCTTTGTTTCCAAATTTCTTATCATATCATCGAACGGGTAGGGCACATGGTGATACCCTCCAAATTTTATCCTCTGTTTGGTAGAATGAATATATCCTTCTCGATCAAAATTCTTCCTTAATGGTCCTCTTCTCATGTTATATTGTAGTAATCTGTCAAGAATCAGATTGTACCCTTCTTTTGCCAACACAGTAAAATCTCCAAAACATAGTGTACTGGGCATAAAAGCTTGCTTTCCAAAAGAGCTTAAATTCATGACACTAGAGAAATCCATTTGCCTAACAATCTCTAAATATGCAATCCTATCTAGGACTGTTTTAGGCAAAATAAATGGGGTATCTTCAAATCCATACAACCTAATCATGGTGGCCTTTTCTAAACAATACCAATCCCCCCCAACTGTGGTCGATTGGTCCATTGAAATCCTTAGGTCTGAGAAACCTCTTTATCTCATCATACAAAGAATAGTCACAAGGATGATTATAAAATTTGTAAAAAGGCTTTACAAAGTATTCTTCAAAATGCACAAAACTAGAATTAGCAAACCTGTTGTCCCAAACAAGAGTCCATGATTGAATAGGCCATGGCTTGCCTTCTTTATCAATTTGTGAAATTCAAAGCTCCTGGGGCCACAATCCTAATTCTTGTCCAAAATATAGCACCAAGTGCATCAACAATGAATAATTCCTGAGGTGTAGGACAAGGGCTCCATTTTTTATTGCCATCAACCCCGCATCAAGCTCTCTAAACACATACAAAGCATAATCCGAAGGCCTGGAGTTATGATATTGAATATCCGCTGTAATCACCATGGGAAAAATTGCCATATACTCTAGAACCTCCATTCCCAATACCTGTCCTACCGAAAAATAGGTGTACTTTACATAAGGTTCGAAAAGATCCACATGAAAAGGTGGTCCCTCATTTTCCTCCATTGGGATCGGTTTGCCACTAGACCCAATTCTATGTAGGGGTAATCTCCAACCCTCATAAATGGTATCCATCTTTTTGAATTCATTTTCGAGCTCCTCACTTACAATCTTTTCACTGCACATTCCTTCTAATTTGAAAACCTCACTTATTGCATTTTCTGACAGATGTATCACTGGGCTCCCAAACAGATCACATATGGCCCTATGTTTTCGATTATAATGGCTGACCAACATCTTCACCAATTTGACATTAACAAAGACATTAGGGCATACCGGTTTACCTAAATTGAGCCTCCAACGGTATCATACAGGCTCAAAATCATTCCTTTGGCAGTAATGGAAACTGAACAGTTCATAGCCTCTGATTGGGGTCCAAATATCTCCAATGAACTTACATTTATCATCCAATTTATCCACCTCAGCCCTAAGTTGCGTAGAGCATCTAGCTTTAGGTCCAGAACTGGGTAGCTGGTGTATGAGATCTTGGTTCAATTTTCGCTCAGTCCCTCCAACTGACGTTCTGTTTTCTGCTTTTTTCCTTTTGACTGACTACTCTCCCCATGTTTTCTAACTTTTGATTTCTCTGGACCAGTGCTTTCCATTCTATGAAAATCATAATATTCAAGGGATGAAAGACTTACTTTATTTCACCTGAAATTCCAATTTGAAGGAACGCCCCAATCCTCTGCTTATTCTTCTCCTGTTTCTTGCTGTCAATTCCACGAGCAAAATACTTTTAATTGAATTCACCTGAATTCACAAAATCTTTTATGTTCTCATGGCACCATTAATGTCTTGGCTATGACACACATGAAGCAGGCTCTTCGAAATTCTCACTGTCACACCACCTAGCATATCGACAAGACATTTTAAATCTCTGGCCGATCCTTCCTTTCGGATTTTCACCAACGTTCACATACCCATCGAGACATCTTGTAGTTCCAGCAATACCTCAAGTCACCTTGACAATTATTCTTTATGTCACCACAACTCTTACTGATCAAGCTTATCGCCATGACTTAAGGGATCAGGCAGACAATCTTCTGTATTATCCCGAAGGTATGAGTCTCATCGATATGTTCTTTTTGTTAATTTAATTCGCTGAGACAAATTAATTGTCTTGCCGATGGAACAGTATTCGCTGTGACGTTCATAGATCTCCCTGCTGAAGTGTATCTTATTAATACCTCTTTTCCTCGACGAGACCATGCACATCATCCCTTTGACTATTTTATCTCCTTATATGTTATCACATCAATGCAGTCGGTATAACACGGGAGGTTGGTAAGACTCTCGGAGCTCTTCCCGCAATCATTTTCTTATTGACCGAATTTTCCTTTGCTTTGTAGGTGAGACCGTTGAATGGTTCGGGAAGTCTTTTGAAATCTTACCCCGATGAACCTAGTCTAGCTGATGCTTTTTATTGTAATCCAAGGGGTAAAAGCAAATTAGCTCGATATGAATTCACATCGTCATGCCGATACCTTTTGTCTTGCCGATAGAAAATGTGAACCCGCGTTCTCTTGACATATATCCTCATCGGTATGACATTGTTGATGTCTTGCCGATCACTGAAAGAAATTAGTATTGATTAGACCTACACCATCTTATGCCGATATGTTTCATATGTTAAATTTTCATGGTTAAATAAATTTTATGGGGCTATAATATAAAATTTGACCTGGACCTTGGTGATTATGTTGTGTTGAGGAAAAATTTATTCTCGTAATATGGACTTCTTGGGAAACTAATAAGCATGAAGGGTCAATGAGGTTATCAAAATTCTACAGTTCCAACAGTGGCTCCGTCTAGGGATGAATGATTGTGAGATCATTGCAAGGATCCATATCTTTGGGTGAGCAGACCAACCATTATGGATGAAAGCAAGTGGAGATGAACATGATCCTAAACTACTATACATGGAGAAAAATCAAATAAGGGATCCCAGGATTGTCCATATACTAGAAATTTCATGTACCCTTTATTTCCTATACTACTATGCATGGAAATTTTATGAAAGGTTTTGTTAAGAGTTGTCCATTCACTGGCAACCCTTGATCCTCTGTAATTTTCAAGATAAAATGTTCTTTAGAAATTGCCCATGTATAGGCAACTCCTGTTCTTCACCACTCATATTTTACAAGTAATATGAATCCTCTCCTCGTTTGCCATTAACAACAAAAGGTCCTAGCCACAAAGCCTCAAATTTTCCATGTTTTCCTTTCTCCTGGCACCTAGCATTCCCCATCAATACCAGGCCATCTTCTTCAAATTTTCTATTTTTTGCCTTTCTGTCAAATAAATACTTCATTTGTGTTTGCAACTTCATGTTCTGGTTTTGAGCTAGTCTTCTCATTTCATCAAGCTCTGCTAATTGTTCCATTCTCTCTTCCATCGGTTCAGGAACCTCCATGTCTTCTTGAAGAATAAATTTATAAATTGGTAAAAGATTTTGTAAAGGCATTTTGGCTTGTGTTCCATATACTAGTTCATATGGGGTTTTTCCAATTGCCTTTTTGACAGTGATCCTATCAACCCATACAACCAATTTTAATTTTTAATCCCTTATATTTTTGTTTCCACCTAGCATTCTCCTTATGATTTTTAGAAGAATTTTGTTACTGGACTTTGCTTGGCCATTAGCTTGTGGATGGTAAGGGGCAGAATAAGAGATAGCAATACCATGCATACTACAAAAGGTTTTAAATTCATCCGATCTGAAACACATCCCATTGTCTGTGATTAATCTCAATGGTGTACCAAACCTGGTGATGATATTATCCATTAGGAAATTTATCACAACCTTACTTGTCACCTGTTTGGTTGGGATTGCTTCTACCCATTTGGTGAAGTAATCAGTGGCTACCAATATCCATCTGTGTCCTCCACTTGATCTCTCTTGTATCTCCCCAATAAAATCAATCTCCCATTGATTAAAAGGGGCTTCAACCTGCATAGATCTAAGTGGTAAAGCTCCCTGATATTTCATTTTGCCTGAAAATTTCTGACATGCTTCACATTTTCTTACATTTGAAAAAGAATCATTAAAAACTTTGGCCAGTAATAACCTACCTTGAGGATTTTATGTGCAGTTGTCTTTGTAGAATAATGGCCTCCACAAACCCCTTCATTCATTTCTTTCAAAACATGATTAGCTTGCGACTCATCTAAACATAACAACAACATTCCATCTCTGTTCTTCCAAAAAAAATCACCTTCTATGAATACATATTTAGAGGCCTGTAGTTTCAAGGTTCTTTTCTGGTTATCATTCAATCCTTCAAGGAACTTCATGTTTCTGAGGTAATACATGATGTCTGTATACCAAGGTGTATGCTCAATACTTGCAATTGCGTTTCTTCCTTCTTTCAAATTGAAAATTTGATTTGCCTCAATATTTGCTTCTGCCATTAACTTGGCTAATCCTTGGCCTCTTATCAATTTAGTAATTTGTATTTCCATATCAAATTCTTGAATTTTATTAATCCACTTGCACCTCTTCCTTGTTACTTCTCACTATGTTAAAATGTCTTTGACAGCTGCGTGAGGAACATACACAATCACTTTGGCTCCAACAAGATACGGTCTAAAGGATTTTGTGGCTTTTACCAGTGCAAAGGCTTGTTTTTCCATTATGTCATATTTCAACTCCAATCCTTGCAAAGATTTACTAAAAAAGGACACAGGTTGCTCATAACCATCCTCATTTTTTAGTAACATAACAATAGCTATAGTGTGCAAGGAAGCGAATGAAAATATTTGAAAAGGTTTTGTGAAATCAGGAGATTTGAGGACAGGGGCTTCCTTGATGGCTTTTTTAATGGATACAAAGGCCTCTAATGCTTCTGGAGTCCATTCAATTTTTTGTCCTTTTCTTAGCATTTTTAATATGGGCTTAACAATTTCAGCAAAGTTGGAGATAAACCTCCTAACAAAGTAATTCTATCCAAAGAAAGATTGGATGCCTTTGACAGTTTTAGGAATAGGAATCTTATCTATGGCCTCAACTCTCTCAGGCATGTCCTAAGAGTTTTCCCTCCATAACAACAAAATGACATTTTTTAGGGTTCAAACTAATGCCATATTCTAAGGCTTTTATGAATATTTTTTCTATATGTTCTACATGATCTTCACCCCTTTTTGAGTAAGCAGTAAGGTCATCTTGATATAATACCATTATAGTATTAATCAAGTCTGCAAATGCTAAGTCCATAGCTCTTTGAAAAGTCACTCCTAAATTTGTGAGACCAAAGGGCATTCTCACATAAACATATGTTCCCCATGGAGTAGTGAAAGCTATTTTGTATTGTTCAGATTCCCTAAATTTAACCTGATTGTAACCAGAGAAACCATCCATCATAGATAATAGCTCACACCCTGTCACTCTGTGTAGTATAGCCTCCATATTAGGTAGAGGGTAATTATCCTTGAGGGATGCCACATTTAAATTTTTGAAGTCCACACACAGTCTGATATCTCCATTCTTCTTTCTCACAGGAACTAAGTTTCACACCCATGTTGAATGTTTGACCGGTTTAATGATTCCCCCATCTCTAAGCTTTGCCAATTCCTCCTGCATCTTTGGTTCTAATGTAGGGTTAATAGGTCTTTGTTTCTGTCTAAATGGCTTTGCATCTAGTTTCAATGGTATTTCATGTTGAAATAGGTCTTCCCTATATGCCTTGAGATCTTCATAAGACCGTGCAAATACATGTTTATATTTCCTTAGTAATGAGATCAACATTCTTCGAATTGTCAGGCTTATTTTCTTTCCAATATATACTTTCCTGGGTGCTAGTTCAGTCCCTAAATTTATCTCTTCAATATCTTCCTTTATCACTGGTGTTTGTTTCATAAGAGATCGATCATTTCCATCATATACTCTCTCTAATTCTACTAGTCCTTTGGGGAGTTTATTAGTTCTAAGTTGTAAGACCTTCTTCCCAAATACTGTCTGCTCTCCATTTATTTCTTCTACAAAGGCATTAAAGTCAATTTCTTGGGCCTCATATTGGTCTATACAGTGAAGGAACTTTAGGAGGTTAACGTCCTCATTAAAAACCTTCAAATTGTATATATTGTCAGGCACAGTGGGTCTTGTCTTGAACTCAATTTGAGACAAACCTGCCAAGGTGATGTCATCCTTTTTAGTGCTACATTGGCTAGGAAGTCTGCCATTATATTTTTTGACTAATCCACCCAATCTATGGAGAAAGCATCAAATAGCTCGATTGTATCCCATATAGAATTCCTGTATTGCTTCAACCTCTTGTTCTTTGCAACATATTTAGATCTGACTTGTGACACAACTAGCTCTGAATCTCCAAAAATAGTTAACAGTTTAATTTTGTGTTTGACTGCCATGTTCAAACCAGTTAACAAGGCTTCATATTCCGCCACATTGTTTGTACATTCAAATGCCAAAAAAAATGAATATTTAAATGTAGTACCTTTAGGAGATATGAAAACTACCCCGGCTCCATTACCTTCTTGGCTACATGCCCCATCAAAGTACAATTTCCATACCCCTTGTTGATTTTCAGAAATGTGCTTATCAATTGGGTCTTTGTTTACTAACTCAGGTTGTGATAACTCCACTCTAAAACTCCCCAAATCTACATCACAAAAGCAATTAAGTTGTTCCTGAGGAACACATTCAACAATTTGATTCATTCTTGGTTCCCTATATAACTTGACCTCTTCACCATTCACTAGTATAGTGGCATATGATAAATTGAACTGTACATTACCCCTATTGCTACAGTCCATTTTCTTGAAAAGAGCATTCCAAATTGAGGATGTGTGTCAATTACTGTTATATCAATATTATAGGCAACTTGGGGATAAGTTGCTAATCTTACTTCCACATTTTTTATTATTCCCACAACCGAAACAAGCCTGCTATCCATGGCATAACATTTACCTTCTTCTACATCTACCCACATATCAAGTTGTTTCATTACTCCTACTGGCATAATATTCATGGAAGCACCTGAATCTATCATGCAATTTCTTACTAACTTGCCACTTATGAGCAGGGTGGTAAAAAATAGGTCAATCTGTGGCGTATTCATCAAGCAGGCTTCTAGGATTTTTATTTCCTTCTTCTTGTTGGTGGTTATGGGGATCTCCTTATTTTCAAGGTTTATATTTTGATTTCCTTTAGACATTAATTGAATGGCAGGTTCCCTATATTCCTGAAATTTCATCATTTCGAGTAATGGTACATATATTTTTAGTTGAGATAAGGTTTGTATTAAATCAAAAGATGTACCTTCGGTTCTGATCACCTTCTTTGATTCTATCAATTCTCCTTTGCCTTCCTCTTTGCATGTTTGACTTATCTTTTGCTTCTCAATGGGGATTTATTTACTTTCCTCCTTAGGAGTTCCCTTCTGTTCTTGTTTATCTGGTTGCTTATTATCTATCCCTTTTGATGTCTCATTTGATACTTTTTTATTTTTTACAAATATTCCTCTTGGGACAACCTCATCTCTATTCACTATTATGTTCCTCAACCGATATTTGTTTCTAGCTTCCTCCACTGCTGCAATAGTCAACCTCTCAATCTCTTCTTCACTTGGTTTCCTTACGCTGTACCTATTAGTTTGACATGATGCAATAGGGGAATTTTTCTCATTATCACTTTCTTCATGATCAGAGAAAACTTGTTGCTCTGCCATATGAATATTGTATTTTTGATTGTCAACATCATACTCATATTCCTGCTTCACAACAATGATGGTGTGGTAAGTTAAATAGACATTCTGGTCTTCACCACCATCATTTTCTAGTGTATCTTCTTTAGGTATTGACTGAGCTGTAACACAATGCTTCGGGGAATGTGGTGCGTAACACACTGGGTACCAGAGACTCTTATCTACCATATATGCTCCTTTCCTTTTCAATGGATCCGGTGTTTCCTTATTTCTTGGTCTATAAATTACTGGCTTCCCATCCTTCCAGTTTGTATTATACGGCATGTCATGTAACCTTGGACTTTCATTCCTATATGTATTCTCTTATCTATTTTAGGGAGCATATGGGGGAATCTTGGGGTTTTCCCTTTTAGAAAACATCCCTGCAGTTTTCCTATTAATTTCAATAGTTAATGCTATCTTTTGAGCTTCAACCAGATTCCTAGGATCTCTGTTTCTCAATTCATATCCTATCTTGGGGTCAAAGGCTTTCAAATAGATACTTAATGCAGCATGATCGACCAACTTGGATCCCTGAGGTGTTTTATTATGTAATTTAACAAACCTTTGGTTAAAATCATAAGCTGACTCATTTTGATGTTTTTGGATAGTTACTAACTCATACAAAGAAAAATCTGACGCACACTGATTCCCATACTGCTGAAGAAACTATTCATAAAATATATGAATGGAATAAATGGACACTGTTGGTAGACTATTAAACCAGTCCCTGGCATCCTCAATCCGTGACATCATAAATAACCTCATTTGTACATCCTCATATTGCATATCCAGGTCTTGAATAACTACTTTAAAGTTTCTCAGGTGCTCCTAGACTGTAACTGTGTTACTTCCTATGAACTTAGGCACTAGGTTCCTCCTGTTGTTATCCAGAGGGTATGGGTATATTTGAAATCCAACAAGATCAAATTGTCTAATCATGGTTGTGTATTGTGGAGGGGGATTTTGGTAATGTTGATGCTGGTACAGTGGGTTAGTATTTGCCACATATTGTTGACCTTGTGGGGGTACATACTGCTGATGAGGAGGTGGCTGGATATTTTGGTGTTGTGGTGGAGCATTTGTGTTTCTATATTGATTCCTTGGCTGATTTCGGTGGGCCTGTGGGGAGTTTTATGGCTTCATATTATTGTTCTTATGAGGGGGCATATATTTGGGTGAATCAACCATTGATGTTTTAAACTGAGCCTTCTGTAACTTCAATTTCTGAAATTCTTTCATGGCCTGAAGCCTTTGCTCATATTCTACCCTTGACCTTTCTGTTTCTTGCCTCATACATTCCCATTGTGCATCTGTCTCATTTTGGGTCATAAGTTCATGATTTTCTTCAGATGCTGCTTCATATTCAAGTCCCTCCTCAAAAAGTGTTGCTCTCTGATCACATTCAAATTCTCTCCTCTTTTCAGCTTCAAATTCAACCATGAACTCTTCATCTTTATCATGGATTATTCGATGGAAAGGATTTCTCTTCTCTTCAGGAGTGTGAAGCTCTTTAGATGGGCTATTTTCATTTGTTAATGCTTTGTATGAGTTGTGTGTTTCCATTGGTGGTTTTGATATTCTATTTATTGCGGCAGGATCTAGGTCATTGAATACCTTCTTGCCCTGATCATTTTTATAGGTTCACTTACCTTTGTCATTAGGACCATCCCCCTCCTTGTACAAAGATCTCCTTCCTTGCATGTTGTGAGAAACTCTGATGGTCTGAACTCTAGGTCGATTCCTTTTCTAATTTGTATCTTATCGTATCAGTCTCAATGATTTTGCTCATTCAGAGTCGCCACCCACTTTTTCTAAAAGTGAGAAAAGATGTTATTATTTCACCCACCGGAGTGAATTTTCAAATTTTAATTGTGGTTCTCTTTTAATCACTCTATATGGAAAGGCTTTCTACCAGCGGATTTCTCTCAAGTTTCTCCACCAGAGTCGCCAATTTGTTAGGTCTCAAAAATGTTGGTTTGAATGAACCACGAGAGGTTGCCACACTCTCACAACATTATTGGCCAACTAACAAGGCCAACCAATATAGTTGAACCTTCTACTCTTAAGGTTCTTCTAAACCTAGGCGTGTGCACCTATTTGAATGACACAGATTTTGAATTATGCTTCCTACTTAACCAAACTATCCACAAATGGAAATTTGATAGTGGAAAGTTATGATCCTAATTTGGTATAAATTGTATATGCAATATCAAGGTGAATTTTTTTATGTTTAATTAAGAGATGTAAATAAAATGGATGAAACCTAAAAGGATAAGTAAGACCAGTGCCTTGTTGGGTAACATGGAGTCAAGTGAAAGATTTTATATGAATGACTTCTATCTAGAAGAGATTCTAATTGTTTGGCATATGATATCAGTCTATAACTTGTATAAACATGCAAGAATGTAATTTCCAATCTCTTCTTAGTGATCCAAATGATACTTCCAGATTACTGTGAATGATTGTAAGGATTTAATCTTTACTTGAAAGAACCAACCAATCACACCACACAAATACAACAAATGTGTATTGATAAACTAAGGATATACTTGATATGTGAATTTAAATAACAAAGAAATATCAGCCTTAGAGACAACTTGATAATATTTTCAATTATATTAACAAATAATTGATACCAGAAAGGCGCCACAAAATAAAAGTTCTTTCATTGATCCTTGAAAACTTCATACATGCATCATGATTCTTGGAAACATTCTAAAAATATTGTATTTCCTACTATCTATTTTTTATCTAAAATTGTTGTCCTTTTTGGTTACAAAAATGAACATTTATATACATCGAACGCTTGAAAAGATGCGTCCCTTCAGAAATGTCTAAAAATGAAATACTAACAAAACTAACATAGACTAAGCTCTGTTAAGCCATAAATGGACCCTTGACATATGATCTTTGTAGTCTCATCGCTCGTGAGTATCCGCATCTCCTAGTGCATTGCGAATCACAATCTCCCTCACCACCATCCATTCATTCTGCTCACATGCCTCATCTAACGTTGTGTCCTTTGCAGTGGCTATCTTTAAAATCTCTTGGAGTTTTAATTCACTCCCCCTCTTCCATGTGGCCATTTATTTCAATTTACCTTTATCATTAAAGAACGTAGTAAATCCATTCTCAGCGGCCTCCATCAATTCTTGCGCATCCTCTTGTAACTCCTCAAAGAAACCTTTATGTTTGTCCATAACACGATTAGCATCCTCAATTGCTGCATTGTCAGGAGAATCCCATTGTTTTATATCCTCAAGTTTCTCTTGGATTCTACCATCCACTCTTTCATGTTCTTTTATTGCATCAAAGTACTGTGAGTGATTTCCCCAAAGTTTATTTAACCAAGTGGTTAAAATAGCATGCCTCTTTTTGATTACTGCCGTAAGTGTGTCCACTTTCCCTTGAGAATAGGCACTTGATCCTTCCCAATGGTCCTTCACCTGTGCACTTTCACCTTGAGTAAGCAATTTAGTTGGCCCTGCTGTGACACCTACTAGGACTTTTAGACGCTCGTTTTCTCTCAGAATTCTCTCATTATTTGTTTTGTACATTTCCTTTTCCTTGATCAATTCCTGTATTTGGGCTTTATTCAATTTTGCCACATTGATCCCTATTTCTGAAAGTTGCTATTGGATCAACTTCCCCAACTTTCAAGGTCATGACATGTCCAAATGCTTTCTCAGTGTCAATAATGACTGACCTTTTATGGGGTGGTTATAAAGCCCAAATCATCAATGTTTCTTCATCAAGATTATATCTTGATCCTGTATATACTTTTGTTACCTTTTCTATGCTGAACTTATGTGTATTATTGCTGTCCTTTAAGAAACTATCAAAAACTAATACAAAATTGAGGTCCAATCCTAGGAAAATCATGACACCAGCCTTTTCCAACATTTCTCTCCCCTTCTCTGGGGTCATATTTGCCACTTCCTTCTCAAAATCATTTTTCAAATCTTTTAACAACTCCTCCTCATTTCCTGGTGTGACATTGTCAACTAATTCCCTTATTTCTTTTCCCTTTTTTTTATATAAAAATGATTTAAATTCTGAGGACTTTATGAAATCATCATCTGCTACAAAAGATTTGTATTCCTCATGTCTCGTATCAACATCTGTACTTTCCTTGACGCTTAATTCTCTAGCAGGATAGGTGTACTCCTGAGTTTTTGTCTTTGATACCTTACCAAGAGGATTTTGTGACCTAGTAGCCTCTGATGCCTCTTCACTGGAGGACAACATCTCTGCATCCAACAATTATTGATTATGTTTCTCAATTATCATTTATGCCTCCTCTGTTTCCAAATTTCTTATCTTATCATCAAATGGGTAGGGCACATGGTGATACCCTCCAAAGTTTATCCTCTGTTTGGCAAAATGAATATATCCTTCTGGATCAAAATTCTTCTTTAATGGTCCTCTTCTCATGTTATATTGTAGTAATCTGTCAAGAATTAGATTGTACCCTTCTTTTGCCAACACATTAAAATCTCCAAAACATAGTGTACTGGGCATAAAAGCTTGCTTTCCAAAAGAGCTTAAATTCATGACACTAGAGAAATCCATTTGCCTATTAATCTCTAAATATGCAATCCTATCTGGGACTATTTTGTGCAAAATAAATGGGGTATCTTCAAATCCATACACCCTAATCATGGTGGCCTTTTCAAAACAATACCAATCCCCCCAATTGTGGTCGATTGGTCCATTGAAATCCTTAGGTCTGAGAAACCTCTTTCTCTCATCAGACAAAGAATAGTCACAAGGATTATTATAAAATTTTTACTAAGGCTTTACAAAGTATTCTTCAAAATGCACAAAACTAGAATTAGCAAACTTGTTGTCCCAAACAACAGTCCATGACTGAATAGGCAATGGCTTGCCTTCTTTATCAATTTGTGAAATTCTCAGCTCCCGAGGCCACAATCCTAATTCGTATCCAAAATATAGCACCAAGTACATCAATAATGAATAATTCTTGAGGTGCAGGATAGAGGCTCCATCTTTTATTGCCATCAACCCCGCATCAGGCTCTCTAAACACATACAAAGCATAATCCCAAGGCCTGGATTTATGATATTGAATATCCGCTGTAATAACCATGGGCACAATTGCCATATACTCTAGAACCTTCATTCCCAATACCTGTCCTATCGAAAAATAGGTGTACTTTACATAAGGTTCAAAAAGATCCACATGAAAAGGTGGTTCCTCATTTTCCTCCATTGGAATCGGTTTGCTACTAGGCCCAATTTTGTGTAGGGGTAATCTCCAACCCTTATAAATTGTATCCATCCTTCTGAATTCATTTTCGAGCTCCTCACTTACAATCTTTTCACTGCACATTCCTTCTAATTTGAAAACCTCACTTATTGCATTTTCTGACAGATGTATCACTGGGCTCCCAAACAGATCACATATGGCCCTATGTTTTGGATTATAATGGCTGGCCAACATATTCACCAATTTGATATTAACAAAGACATTATGGCATACCAGTTTACTTAAATTGAGCCTCCAAGGGTTACATACAGGCTCAAAATGATTCCTTCAGTAGTAATGGAAACTAAACAGTTCGTAGCCTCTGATTGGCTTCCAAATATCTCTAATGAACTTACATTTATCATCCAATTTATCCACCTCAGCCCTAAGTTGTTTAGAGCGTCTAGCTTTAGGTCCAGAACTGGGTAGCTGGTCTATGAGATCCTGGTTCAATTTTCGCTCAATGCCCTCCAACTGACTTTCTATTTTTTGCTTTTTTCCTTTTGACTGACTACTCTCCCCATGTTTTTCTAACTTTTGATTTCTCTGGACCAATGCTTTCTGTAAGTGGTGAATATGTGAATAAGATTAAAACACTTCTTAATACGACATTATATCAATGATTAAAAAAATTGAATCAATTCAAATTAGTAATCAATTGAAAGCGTCATATTACTCTCTATCCTCAAAGATTTATTAAATCCTGATTGCTCTCAGATTGTGTAAGCAAGTAAGATTGTCAAAATGACTATCTGAAGAACGAGATAATGATAATGCAATGCTAAATAATAAATCAATTAAACTAGCATGATATAGACATGAAATAGATAATTGTAGCTACAAGATTCAGCCATTGATGTGAAGCTTGATTGTTGAATTGCTTGAATGTTGATGCTTGAATTCCTGCAGAGTAAGAGTGCAAAAGCTTGATTATCTGGATCCGTTTTTTAATTCAATGAGGCTTTATTTATAGAATTCCTGGCTGTAGAAATGCACAGGGAAAGCTTTGAGAGGATTGGATTCAATCTAGAGGATTGAAT
This sequence comes from Sequoiadendron giganteum, assembly GCA_007115665.2. Classification (NCBI taxonomy): domain Eukaryota; kingdom Viridiplantae; phylum Streptophyta; class Pinopsida; order Cupressales; family Cupressaceae; genus Sequoiadendron; species Sequoiadendron giganteum. Next base: position 199,434,758 of record CM021106.1, read on the forward strand.
GGTGAGAGATGGAGGAGATTGAGAGAAAAATGGAGATTGTCTCTACTCATGAAAACACCAGGCAAGAGAAGAGGAAGGATTGATGGAAGAGGATTGAGAGATCAAATTCCAAATTTGTCTCCAAAACTTCCCGTGAAGTTTCAATCAATTAATCTGACATATTCTTGACATAAATTAGTTATAGTTTAGACATAGGAAATCTAATTCATTTTTGAGAGAATATGGATGGAATATTCCTTGTGCAACAATTCAAATATTTTGATTTATTTAAATTAGCAAAAGAAAGATAAATAATTTAGTAAAACAAACTATAGGATAGTTGTTTATTAAATTAAAATAGAGGAATAATGGCAATTAATCAATAAAGTGTTTTGTCTTTATTTAATTAATTCGAAAATGATGTGATAGATGAAAATAGGGATTTGATAATTAAATTGAACAAAGTATTTAATTTTGTTTATTTAATTAAGATGAGATATTAGAAGAATTTAAATGTGGTGTGAATGTGAACTATATAAATAAATATTTCTATTTATTCAATAGTAGAGGAAATTAGGATATTTAATCAAATAATGTGTATTTAATTAATAGGATGCTCCAGACCATTTTTCGGTGTATACATTTTGCCCCTCTTCGAAGTGATGTGTTTACGCATTGGTTCGAAGAATATTTTTGTTGCTACTGCCAGGATCGATGATTTCAATAAAAAATGATTTCGTATGCCCCAAACATGCCCCAGACATCAATTTTTAGATGATTGACGATAATATGCCCCCTCGGGAGATAAATTAATGATTTGATGATTTTTAGAATTTTTAGAATTTTTGATGATTTTTTGATGATTTGATGATGATACGATGAAGAAATAATTTCTCCCGATATAGAATATTGATTCGGCTAGATGATAAAATGTTGCCCTGCCTTACCTCCTTGTGTTTGATGATTTTCGATCGTATCAGCCTTTGATTTGATATTGATTGTTGATCCTGATAGATTAGAAGATTATTGATCTCATGATAGGTGAGATTCAATGATTGATTGATTGATTGACCTCATGATAGGTGAGGATCAATGATAGATTGATGATTGACCTCATGATAGGCAAGGATCAATGATAGATTGATTGATTGACCTCATGATAGGCGAGGATCAATGATAGATTGATAATTGACCTCATGATAGGCAAGGATCAATGATAGATTGATAGGCTGATTGATTTTTGATTTATTATAGGAGGATTTTAGAGTTTTTCCCAAAGATGTGGGACATGATTCTGCATCTAGCACAGGCTGATATAGATATCTTTAATCGATGTGAAAAATCTATAATGTAGATGAAAAACTAATATGAGTGCAGTCTAATTTTATCATGCAGCTATATGCAGACTATTGTCATTTTAACAGTACTTTCTGCTTTTTTTGTCATCATAGAGCTTTTATTGGATGTTGAAAGTGAGTACAAGCATCAATGGTATATGTTAGACCAATGACGACCTGAGTACTACTTTCGTGATTTTTGATATTGCAAGCGAACACAAGCATCAAGGTATAATTGAACCGAGATGACTTGAGCATTCATTGTGTAAACAGGCAGTGATTAATCATTTTAATGTGTGAATTTTGAATGTCATCGGTGATACATTTACATAGCACATCCCTCGACAATTCACACATTTATATGATTAACGTACAGACAACAGACAATAAAAATATCATTCTTTTTTCTTGTTCCTCTAGTTCAAGACATCATTGAGTTACTCCAAAGAAATGATAATCAAAAAATGTACAATTTATGCATTGTTTTCTTAGAGTGTTCCATTCATTATTCAGATTTTAGATCATCCATCTTGATTTTGACATGTTTTTGTATTTTCAAGATTTTTGACTAAAGACCTAACCTAGTAACCTACCTTAGGGGTCTCGGGGGCTGATCAAAGATTAGCCTTGCCTATGTTACACACACAGAGACCACGTAGTTTGACTGACACAAACCTATGTTTTTTTTTTTGAAAGTTGCTTTTTCTAGACTTACCTTTTTGACATGTTTTTGGATTTTCGACATGATATGGATGTTTGATGCTTTTGTGATGATGATTGACATTGCGCCTTGATCTTCATTTTTGGTTTTCTGCCATACTATCATGTCCCTAGATTGGTGAAATCAATACATTTTAATTGCCCCTAATGATATCCAGATGTGCCCCCAAGCTATGGAGTGATATGTTGACCATGTGACATGATTTTGATAATGGATGCAATGATGGCAAGATGATTGACATGATATGGAACGGTACTGACTGCCAAACTATTGATCTAGATATGTTCATCATAGATGGGAAAGCTGATCACAGAATCACATACGATGCCTGTTTCCAAGTTTTCACCATATGCTGTGATTACATTCTTTGTTTTGTTGATTTTTCTCATTTTTCTCTTTTTTCTTTTTTTGTATTTTCCAAGTTTTCACCAAGATGCCTGATTGCCAGGTTTTCATCAAGGAAACTATTTTTCAGATTTTTGCCTCGTGCACTAGGAGTTTTAAGCATATAATTTTCTGAGATGAATACTGTTGATAGGTTCATCAAACAGATCCCCTTCTGACGTTGATAGCTGATATGCTCCTGATCCATACACTGATATGATGACAAAGGGACCAAGCCAGTTAGGCTCAAATTTTCCTTTCTTTTCTCTATCTTGCTGATTCCTAGGGTTTTCCTTTAGTACCAAGTCACCAACCTGAAAGACCCTTGGTTTTACCCTATGATTGTAACTCCTTGACATCCTTTGTTGATAAGCCGTTAGATGATTTATAGCTTGTTGACAATGCTCGTCTAGCAATTCCAGTTCCTGCAATCTAGATACCCTATAATCTTCATCTAAAATGATACCTCTGAGTGATACCCGAAGGGATGGAATTTCAACTTCAATGGGAAATATGGCCTCTAATCCATATACCAAAGCAAATGGTGTAGCTCCCGTTGGTGTTTTGATGCTTGTTCTGTAGACCCATAGTGCAGGATTGAGTTGAACATGCCAATCACGTCCAACATCCTTAACCATCTTTTTGAGAATTTTGAGTATGGTTTTGTTTGAGGCCTCTGCTTGGCCGTTCCCTTGAGGATAGTACGGTGTTGAAAAACGATGTTGGATGTGGAACTTTTCACATAGCTCTTGGACATCTTAATTCTTGAATGGTCTTCCATTATTAGTGATAATGGATTGAGGGATTCCATATCGATAGATGATGTAGTTCAAGATAAATGAGGAGATCTGTTTCCCAGTGATGGTAGTAAGAGGTACTGCCTCTATCCATTTCATGAAGTATTCTATAGCAGTGATAATGAACTTGTGTCCATTAGATGAAGATGGATGTATTTTACCTACCAGATCTAGGCCCCATTGACAAAAGGGCCATGTTGATGTAAAAGGATGCAGTTCTTGTGCCGGTGCATGAATCAAATTGCTGTGAACCTGACATTTTTGACATTTCTTGACAAATTGATATGATTCTTTCTCCATATAAGGCCAATAATATCCCAAATGGAGGAGTTTCTTGGCTAGGGTTATTCCACTCGAGTGAGTACCACAAATACCCTCGTGAACTTCTTGTAGGGCCGTTTTAGATTCATTGCATTCTAGACATCAGAGTAGTGTACCATCAAGACCTCGACAATAAAGGACATCTATGATTAAAGTGTGTCGAGCAGATTGACGAATAAAGTTTCATTTTTGGTTCCGTGAAAGATAGGGAGGAAGGATATCATATTTCAGGTAAGCTTAGGTTTTTTCGTATATGGAGGGTTCAGTGGCTTCTAGATGACATATGGTAGTAGATTCTGATTGATAATGGGAAGGACATGATACTTGTTCTACCATAAACTCATAACAAACACGTTTCTCAAGTAATTGTAGTAATGAAGCGATTGTAGCCATAGCGTTTGCAGCTTTGTTCTCCGCCCTTGGAATCTGATCAAACTTGATATTGAGAAAAGACTGTTTCAGATGATCTATTTGCTGCTTGTAGGGCATCAATTTCTCATCTTTTGTTTGATATTCATCATTGACTTGATAAATAACCAGTTGAGAGTCCCCATATACCTGTAAATCTATGATTTTCCTTTGAATTGCTATCTTGACCCCAATAATCAATGCTTCGTATTCCGCCACATTGTTTTTACATTGAAACATGAGTCTATATGAATTCAGAATTGTGTATCCTTGGGGAGATATGAACAAGATCCCTGCATCTGGGAATTCCATTATCATCGGGCGATCATCCGGTAGAGGAGCTTCAGCTAGCTGTTCAACAATTGCTTGTCCCTTGATTGCCTTTCTCTCGACATATTGAATGTCAAATTCACTTAGGAGCATAACCCATTTTCCCAGTCTACCTGTTAAGGCAGCTTTACTTAGTAGATACTTCAAAGGGTCGATCTTTGCAATTAATCTGATTGTATGAGTCAGCATGTAGTGTCTTAGCTATTGAGTAGCAAACACGACTGCTAAGCATGATTTTTCTATGAATGTATAGTTGATTTCATAGCCATTTGGAGTTCTACTGATGTAGTAGAAGGCACGCTCTTTTCCTTCATGATCCTCTTGTGCTAATAGTGCCCCCAAAGATATATCTATCGTGGCAATGTACAAGATGAGAGACCTTCCTTCTTTTGGTGGCATTAGAATGGGTGGTGACATCAGATATTGTTTGATTTGGTTGAATGTTATTTCACACCCTTCGTCCCACTGGAAAACTATATTTTTATGTAGAAGGTGATTGAATGGATGACTTTTGTCTGCCAGTTGGGAGATGAATCTTCAGATTGATTGAAGTCATCCTTGTAGTGATCTGAGTTGACTGATATTTTTAGGAGGCGACATTTCCATAATTGCTTTGACTTTTGTCGGATCCACCTCAATGCCCTTTTCTGAAATAATGTATCCTAGTAGTTTTGCTGATGTAACCCCGAAGACACACTTCTTAGGGTTTAACCTGACATTGAATTTCTCCATCCGTGTGAAGATTTTGTCTAGGATATGTAGATGTCCTTCCCTTGTAGTAGATTTTTCCAAGATGTCATCCACATAATCCTCCATGAAAGTATGCATCATATCATGGAAGATTGTCGTCATTGCTCTTTGATAAGTGGCTCTTGCATTCTTTAGACCAAATGGCATGACATTCCAGTAGAAGGTTCCCCATGGACATGTAAAAGCTGTCTTTTCCTGATCTTCTGGTGCTATTCTTATTTGATTGTACCCAGAGAAGCCATCCATGATTGATAACATGGCATGCCCTACCATCAAGCCCACAATGATGTCTATGTTTGGCAGTGGAAAATCATCTTTAGGGCATGCTTTATTGAGGTCCCTGAAATCTGTGCAGATTCTGATGCTGTTGTCTAGCTTTGAAACAAGTACTATGTTCGATATCCATTCAGCATAGTCTATAGACCTTATGAATTTAGCATCCAATAATTTCTTTAATTCTGACTTTACCATCAATGCGATGTGAGGATGCATTTTTCCTAGTTTTTGCTTAACAGGCTTGATTCCTTTTGGTAAAGATAGATGATGCATAAGCAGATTTGGATCCAAGCCTGGCATATCAGAATATGACCAAGCAAAGTTGATGCTTCTTGCCTTAAAGAAATTAATAAAGTCCGGTCTCTCTTTATCAGTCATTGATTTTGCTAGATGTAGAACTTTTGCCTTCTCTTTTGTGCCAATGTCCACCGATTGTGTAGGTTCGACCAGAACTGATGATTGCTCATGATAGTGTTCTAGGAGAGTGTCAAATCTTCCATCCTTCAGTGCCTCAGAAAGGTTTTCACCGTTGGATGTGTTCTTTATTTTTACCTTTTCCAGATCTAATGCTGCCATAGAATGGTTTTCACCATTAGATCTATTTTCCCTGTTGTTAATTTTGCAACTGGAAGATTTGACACCCTCCTGCTGAGTCGTATTGTTATGATTATTATAGATAGCATTTGTATTAGGTTCGGTATGACATAGGAAATGCACGATGGCATCATCATTTGCAAACTTTGGTACAGTTAAAGGTTCGATAGGTTCCCAATCAATAAGTTCTGGATGGATTAATGGCATGGTATCATCAGATTGATTTAAGTCAATGGAAGTAAGGGTGAGGACAACAACATCGTCATAATTGTCATTTGGGATATCAAGATCCATGATGGTACCCTCTTCGAAATCATCTAGTTCACTCAAATTCTATTCGTCCTCACTAGAGTCATCAATATTTAGTGATCTCTCGACAAATGGTCTAGACCTAGAGCCTTGGCCCTCCTCACGCGTAGGTGCATATTTTTGAATCGCATCGACTGGAATATCAATGACAAGTAGATCACAAGGTAATGCCCACTCATATTCATTTGAGTCTGTTTCAGAACCATCTCTAAAGTGAAGGATATTTTCCATAGCTGTCTTTGTTAGCTCTTGCTTCTCTTCTTCAGAGTATCCTAGTCCTGGTTTTTCTTTTGTATGGAGAGTGAGAGCTGTGATAGGTTCTGATATTCCCTTCTTTCTTAATTCCACAGGTCCTTGTCCTTCATAACCCATCTTTTCAAGAATAGCCTTTCCTTTTCCATACTTTTCTGTGTTGATGCTAATATTTTTGGTATCGGTCTCTGATGTTGATGTTTCTTCATCCTTGTATAGCCAATCCAGGATTGCTTTGTTGTCCATTTCTTCTGCTATGCTTCCAGATTTTATGAATGTTTTGTGAAGAACTGTGGCAGGTACAGATGTTGGAGGTTTGATTAGTGATGGTTGACCATATTTCCTAGGAGATGGCATTAACTGTGATAAGTTAAGTGATTGCTCCATTGAGTATGTTCCCATTCCCTTATCAGTCAATTGGACTTTCTCTTGAAATTCATGTGATAAGGAATTTTGCTGATCCAGATTATCTGTTGACTTAGTTTCAACATGACTTGTTTCCTTTTCTTTACCTTTCTTTTGCACCCACTTGGTAGTGATGCTTGGACTTTGTTCGTTCTTGGATGATGATGAAGTTGATGCTTCCTTGTTGTGAGGGACAAAAGTGTCTTGAGATATTCTTAATGTGTCACAATGTTGTGGATGATTATAATCAGCAGCTATAGTCACCTCTTGTCCATTTACTGGAAACTTCAGGCATTGATGGTATGTTGAAGGTACGGCCTACATTTCATGAATCCAGGGTCGTCCTAAGAGTATGTTGTATGTCAATTCTCTTTCTAATACTTGACATGCTATATGCTTCATCATGGGTCCCACTTGAATGGGTAATACAATTAAGCCTTTGGATGATCTTTCCTCCTCATCATATGCTTTGATGGTCATTTTCCGTCAAGCATCAATAGCATCTTAAGAATATCCTAGTGCATGAACTAACTTGAGGGTGCAAATGTTCAGACCAGCTCCCCCATCTATTAGAACTCTCTTAACACGATGATTATGGATACACACTTCGATATGCAATGCTGTGTTATGCGAATGGTTTAATGAGACATCATCCTATTGAGAGAATGACAGACAATGCGAGGTAGTTAGACGTCCCACCATAGCTTGGAATTGACTAACATCTAGATTATTTGGTATGATTGTGGCCACTAATGCTTGTTCGAGAACTTCTTTATGTGATGGTGACAACTTAAGGAGTTCTAGTATCGATATTTGTGCGGGGATGTTTTGCAATTGATCGACAATATTATAATGAGATTGAGGCGTAACCGCAAGTTGAGATCCCACTCCTTTTAATACTACTTTGGCTTGCCCCCTAGTCATGACGTTTGCCGGTTGATGTTCTTGATTTTCTTGGGGGGTGTTTTGCATTTGATTGATAACATCATAATGTGATGGAGGTGGAACTGTATGTGTGGAGCCAATTCCCTTTAACATTACCTTGGATTGTCCTCTAGTGAGCACATTGGCTGGTTGATGTTCTTGATTTTCTCTAATTTTTAAGACATTTATTTGATTATTAGAGTTTGGCATGCTTGGGAGTAAATCTAAAGAGGTAATGTTGTTGGTTTCGTTTTCATCAATGTTATCACTAATTGTATGATCAGGTCTGACTTCAAATAGACAAAGGATTGTTTTGTCATAGACATGATTGGCGTTCTTTCCTTTGTTGTTTGAGGATGATGCACCTTTGTCATAATTTGGCAAAGGATCTTTGAAGGCCGAATGATCATTGTTATTTTGAGGTCCTTCCACATACACTTTGTTGCTGTCCACCAAATCTTGTACTGCATGTTTGAATTCCATACAATCATTTGTTTTATGACCCTTGTTATTATGATAGTTGCAATAATCAGCATCGTTACACCATGATGGTTTGAATTTTAGGTCCCAGAATCTAGCTTCCCGTGCAGTGAGAAGACCTCTGGTAACTAGTTCTATCATTGCCGATTCCATTGTTTGACCTAAAGGTGTGAACCTTCGTCGATTTGATGGTTTTTGATACAACTGTGGTTTTATGATTTCATTGCTTTGTGTGGCATTTGACTTGATATTTTGTTCGTTGTTCTGATTCTTTGATGTGGACACGGTCAAATTGAAAACCGGTTTGACATTTTGGGGATCATTTGTTGTCTCATTTGTATTTCGGTTCTTTTGCCAAAATTTTGGCTTCTCACCACTTGAGTATTGATTTGAGGAGTTACTTGTGTTGTTTGTTTTGTCATTAAAATGCTTGATGACTCCTCTCTTGACTAACGCCTCTTCAATCTTAAGACCATTTTCTATCACTTTCTCAAATGTTGGAGGACATTGTAGTTCCAATCTATAACTCATTTCTTTTGTCAAGTTTTCGATGAACAATTCCATCTTTTCCTCTTCAGGAATGGATCTAGGATATCTAGCGAACAAGCGTCGCCATCTTTGGAGAAAGGACAAGAATGTTTCTCCCTTGTTTTGTTTTAGATTGTAAAGATCTTTGATAGTAACATTGTGTTGGATGTTGAATGAGTACTGAGAGATAAATATGTTGATGAGTTCCTCAAACATTTTGATACTTGGTTTTAACTTTGAAAACCATTCCATGCATGATCCTCCCAAACTCCTTGGGAATAATCTCATTAAATAAGTTTCCTCTTGGGCAAACTCAAGGCTCATTGTTTTAAATTCCCTGACATGATCAATTGGATCCGTTCTTCCATTATACTTATCGTATTTTGGAATCTCACAATGTCTAGGAAAAGGTATCAAGCCGACCGTTGCGTCGAAAGGATAAGGACAGATGTCCTATATCGCATATCACTTGGTAGTCCCTTTCGTCATATCTTGTATTTGTTGCTGTAACATTTGCATCTGTGATGTTAAAGCAGCAACTGGATCTATGGTGGGCAAAGGTTGTGGTATCTCAATCTCATGCATGTTGGGTTTTTCCTTCAAATGGTTTACATCAAAACCTTCTGGAAGTTTAGCCCCTGATTCGGCTAACATTAAAAGATATTTTTCCATGTCTTGTTCTAGATTTTTTTCCATAAATATATGAAACTTGGGATCTTGTTGAGCCGCTTGGATATCTTCTAGGGTTATTTCGTCTTTATCGTTTCTGTGTAGATTGTTCCAAAGATTCTCTTCTACCATTGCTTGGGATTTTAAAATTTCTTGTTCTAAGAGTCTCTCTTTTTGGGACCTAGTTAAGATTGGCATACAAATTTTTCCCCTTTCTTATGAAATGTTGATCTTATGTGTGGGATAGTGTCAATTGAACCTTTTTAAACAAAGTCGAATAAGATGACCGATCTTATTAATGAGACAATATTTAAAAAGTTAATTACTATACTTTGTTTCATGATGAAGGATCATAGTATCCTGATGATGAACCTTCAGTGTAGTAATTGATTTTGTATTTGATTTTTGACACTTGTGATTTGCAAGATCTTGTTTTAGTTGATAAGTTTGGAAATTTGTAAAAACCTTTTTGACTTTGGTTCCTAGACAGTGATTCTGATGAAAAATGTGGATGAAATGACAGACTGATGGACTGGTAAATTTTTTTATCTCTCTATTTTAGAACCGCTAAAACAAAGTACATAAGCGCTATTTCCCCTAAGCGCTAGAATAGAGTCCCAAAGCGCTGAAACAAAGACCAGAAGCGCTATTTTACCAGAAGCACTGAAACAGTGCATAAAAGCACTGTAGAAATTGATGGAAGCGCTACTTTACCCGAAGCGCTGAAATAGAGACTAGAAACGCCATAAAAAGTGACCAAAGCGCTATTTTACTAGAAGCGCTAAAATAACAACCGTAAGCGCTAAAATAGAGCCCGAAAGTGCTGTTTCACGAAAGCGCTAGAACACTGACCCGAAGCGTTGAAACAGGTTTTCCAGAACGCTAAGAACAAGACTTTTTAAGACTTTCTACTGTAAAATTTGATCGGGTCTTGTAGCATACTGTATTAGAGATTGCGGAAGATAAGAAGGGTGAATCCTTTGACTATGGTTGTGGAATTGTGTGAGAGCTCTTCTCTGGAAGAAGGCTCATGAGTAGATTGGCTCTACTGCGTAATCTAATGTGTGACCCCTAGCAAAATCGTGGTATCGGTGGATGAAAGTTCTATGTTGCAAAAGGAGTTTCCGATTTTGATACAAAAAACACTGTTTTCTCAATTTGTTTTTATAACCGAGAGGTCTTTGGGGTTTCGTGACTTTGATTTTTCTTTTGAGAAACGTGGTGGACTTCCACTTTCGCAGCATGGATTTTCTGATTGTTTTGACTTGACGTTTTCAGGATGATCTTTAAATCTGATTTAAATGAATTTGTGAAAACACGGAAAATAATTTTGAATAAGTGTTTTTTTAAAAACTGAAAAGATTGTGTATGTTCAAAAATCACAAATGATCTTTATTGATTTTGACGGGTTGTTTTAACAATTGTACACAAATCAAACAGACTCACACTTAAGGACAAGTAGGTCATCATTATACTCACAACCCATATCTTGAATTACTTTGACTCACACAACAGTGTCACCCCCTAGAGGGCGCCTGTGTTTTTGTCGTTGCTAGGTGCATACTCAAAGTGACAGACATAGATACAGAATCCCTTGAGCAAACAATCCTTGGTAATTATATGGTGAGTGTCTTGGGGGTAGATTCTTCCCTCCCCTTACACCGTGAGTATGACAATGTATGGATACTGACTCGGTGAGCAACTACTCTATGGTTCGTAGATAGGGCTCTGTTTGGTGTGGCAAATAGATAAACTCCCTCAAGAGACCTCCCAATCTTTAGAACAAAGATTTTGGGGATGGTTATCTTGCCTACTACCGTCAATTTGGACTTTCATCAACAAATTGCATTTTTATTATAGTGGGTTGGAAAACCTGGCTTTGGTTGTTCCCACTTAGGTCATTCCCATAGGGTGAGTACTTTTTCCCACTACGACAGGCCTGCTAAAGGATTTAATAAAGCGTAAATGACATGAAGTAAAAAGTGAATTTGACACTTTGGTCACCCAGTTAAGGGGAGAGCATAAGCCTAATCACTACAAGCACAACATATAGATTTGTCCTATTTTAAGCCCAATTTTTTTTTTCTAATCTAAGTGAAGGTGTTGCTTCACATAAATCATGATGTTCTTTTTAACTTTGTACTGTAAAAATGCGGTGACTATCCTAGGATTGATAGATTTGCTTTAAGAAAAATAAGAAAGTGAATATCCTAGGATTGATATATTTTAGGAACTTTGAAGTGACTATCCTAGATTGACTACTCATGAATCATGGGTCAACGAGTTTGACTCAAAAACTACACGGTTGAATCCTGATAGCAATATTAATTATCCTAGATTGATCAATTTTAGTCCAAGTGACTACCCTAGGATTGGTTCTTTTTAACCAAATTTGACAAAGCTTGTGCAGATGGTTAATTTTAAGCCGAAAGTAATGTTAGTTGGTCCTAAAGCATGCATGAAAAATAACATATGATGGGTTATTTTCCCATGAGTGTTTGAAAGCACTATTACAATGGATATCAAATGACTCTTTTTTAATTTTTTTTGAATTTAATGCTCCATATTCCTCTTAAAACCTACAATAAATGCTCAAAATATTAGATGAGATCAAGAAATAAGAAGATATAAAGGTTATATGAATGATTAAACAAAAAAAACCTAAAACTTATACCAAGTTGCAATGTGATTTGACTTTAAATGTAAAATTGAAAATTTTAACTCTACAAAAAGTGTGAAATACCTACACCATTGCATATCTTATGAAATTCTACCCCATTTCAAAAAAAAAAGTTTCAAAAAAGACCTCCGTATGACCAAGATATGACCATTTTAAGATTGACTGTCAAAGTGCTAAACCAGAAGCGCTAAAACAGAGACCAGAAGCGCTGAAACACCGAAAGCGCTAAAATAGTGACCAGAAGTGCTAAAACAGAGATCAGAAGCGCTAAAACATCGAAAGCACTAAAACAGAGACCAGAAGCGCTAAAACAAAGACCAGAAGCGCTGAAACACCGAAAGCGCTAAAACAGAGACCAAAAGCACTAAAACACCGAAAGCGCTAAAACAGAGACCAGAAGTGCTATATTTTGCCCCAGAAGTGCTATAATTTTTAATGGAAGCGCTAAAAGAAAACACACCGTGAACCTGTGTGACACTTTCCAAAATTGGAAGTGGTGAATATGTGAATAAGATTAAAACACTTCTTAATACGACATTATATCAATGATAAAACAAATTGAATAAATTCAAAACAGTAATCAATTGAAAGCGTCATATTACTCTCTATCCTCAAAGATTTATTAAATCCTGATTGCTCTTAGATTTTGTAAGCAAGTAAGATTGTCAAAATGACTATCTTAAGAACGAGATAATGATAATGCAATGCTAAATAATAAATCAATTAAACTAGCATGATATAGACATGAAACAGATAATTGTAGCTACAAGAGGTAGCCATTGATGTGAAGTTTGATTGTTGAATTGCTTGAATGTTTATGCTTGATGCTTGATGCTTGAATTCCTGCAGAGTAAGAGTGCAAAAGCTTGATTATCTGGATCCTTTTCTTGGTTCAATGAGGCTTTATTTATAGAATTCCTGGCTGTAGAAATGCACAAGTAAAGCTTTGAGAGGCTTGGGTTCAATCTAGAGGATTGAATGGTGAGAGATGGAGGAGATTGAGAGAAAAATGGAGATTGTTTCTACCCATGAAAACACCAGGCAAGAGAAGAGGAAGGATTGATGGAAGAGGATTGAGAGATCAAATTCCAAATTTGTCTCCAATTTGTCTCCAAAACTTCCCGTGAAGTTTCAATCAATTAATTTGACATATTCTTGACATAAATTAGACATAGGAAATCTAATTCATTTTTGAGAGAATATGGATGGAATATTCCTTGTGCAACAATTCAAATATTTTGATTTATTTAAATTAGCAAAAGAAAGATAAATAATTTAATAAAACGAACTATAGGATAGTTGTTTATTAAATTAAAATAGAGGAATAATGGCAATTAATCAATAAAGTGTTTTGTCTTTATTTAATTAATTCGAAAATGATGTGATAGATGAAAATAGGGATTTGATAATTAAATTGAACAAAGTATTTAATTTTGTTTATTTAATTAAGATGAGATATTAGAAGAATTTAAATGTGGTGTGAATGTGAACTATATAAATAAATATTTCTATTTATTCAATAGTAGAGGAAATTAGGATAATTAATCAAATAATGTGTATTTAATTAATAGGATGCTCCAGACCATTTTTCGGTGTATACACATTACATTCTATGAAAATCACAATATTCAAGTGATGAAATACTTACTATATTTCTCTTAAAATTCCAATTTGAACGAACACCCCAATCCTCCGCTCATTCTTCTCCTCTTTCTTTTCTGTCAATTCCGCGAGAAAAACGAACTATAGGATAGTTGTTTATTAAATTAAAATAGAGGAATAATGGCAATTAATCAATAAAGTGTTTTGTCTTTATTTAATTAATTCGAAAATGATGTGATAGATGAAAATAGGGATTTGATAATTAAATTGAACAAAGTATTTAATTTTGTTTATTTAATTAAGATGAGATATTAGAAGAATTTAAATGTGGTGTGAATGTGAACTATATAAATAAATATTTCTATTTATTCAATAGTAGAGGAAATTAGGATAATTAATCAAATAATGTGTATTTAATTAATAGGATGCTCCAGACCATTTTTCGGTGTATACACATTACATTCTATGAAAATCACAATATTCAAGGGATGAAATACTTACTATATTTCTCTTAAAATTCCAATTTGAACGAACACCCCAATCCTCCGCTCATTCTTCTCCTCTTTCTTTTCTGTCAATTCCGCGAGAAAAATACTTTTAATTGAATTCACCTGAACTAGCAAAATCTTTTATGTTCTCATGGCACCATTAATGTCTTGGCTGTGACATGCATGAAGCAGGCTCTTCAAAATTCTCACTGTCACATCATGTAGCATATCAGCAAGACATTTTAAATCTCTGGTCGATCCTTCCATTCGGATTTTCACCAACATTCACATACCCGCCGAGACATCTTGTAGTTCCAGCGATACCTCAAGTCTCCTTGACAGTTATTATTTATGTCACCACAACTCTTACTGATCAAGCTTATCGCCATGACTTAAGGGATCGGGCATACAATCTTCTGTATTATCCCGAAGTATGAGTCTCACCAAGATGTTCTTTTTGTTAATTTAATTCGCCGAGACAAAGTAATTGTCCTATCGATGGAATAGTATTCGTTGTGACCTTCATAGATCTCCCCGCTGAAGTTTATCTTACCGATACCTCTTTTCCTCGGCGAGACCATGCATACCGTCCCTCCCACTATTTTATCTCCTTATATGTTATCACGTCAATCGAGTCGGTATAACATGGGAGGTCGGTAAGACTCCTAGAGCTCTTCCCGCAATCATTTTCTTATCGACCAAATTTTCCTTTGCTTTATCGATGAGACCATTGAATGGTTTGGGTAGTCTTTTGAAATCTTACCCCGATGACCCTAGTCTGGCTGATACTTTTTATTGTACTCCAAGCGGTAAAAGCGAATTAGCTCGATATGACTTCACACCGTCATGCCGATAGAAAATGTGAACCCGCGTTCTCTTGACATATATCCTCATCGGTATGACATTGCTAATGTCTTGCCAATCACTGAAAGAGATTAGTATCGATGAGACCTACACCATCTTATCCTAATATGTTTCATATGTTAATTTTTCATGGTTAAATAAATTTTATGGGGATATAATATAAAATTTGACCTGGACCTTGGTGATTATGCTGTTGAGGAAAAATTTATGCTTGTAATATGGACTTCTTGGGAAACTAATAAGCATGAAGGGTCAACGAGGTTATCAGAATTTTATAATTCCAACAGGGTTCATTTGAACCGGGGTTCGAGTGAACCTCTTTGAATATTGGCCACCAAAAAACAAAAAAAATACATTGGAAAGGGGTTCGAGCGAACCCCTAGTGGTTTGCTCGAATGCCCATGGGTTCGTACAAACCCCCCTTATCCCTCATCCTGCCTGAGACATAAAGAAACCTAAATTTTGGCACTTCAGAGCTCGGGTTGAGGATGAAAATGGAGGAATCTTCACAAACCCAACTAGAATCAGGTAGTCCTCATAATGAGCTATCCAACGAATATAATTTTAATATGTTTTGATTTTGTTACGTATCTATTTTTTTAGTTTTATTAAACATAGGTTTTTCATCGAAAATGAAGGTCTTTGTTCTACACATGTGGAAAAATATTTAGCAGATTATCAAAAAAAGAAAAAGAAAAATATGAGTGCAATAGATATTGAAGTCCTTGATCCAAGAAAAAAAAAATTGAATTTCGATATATACAAAAAAAGTTACACGTTATACGGTCACACTATGTCTGAATTGTAATTGGTTTGACTTCAAAACTTGATTAAAGAAGAAATATTCAATAAAAAACTATCTAACCAAGTGGAAGCACTAGATATCAGAGTTAAAAATCTAAATTCGAAAGAATTAGAATTTTATCCTTCATGGAAAAAAAGTTATGCATTATACGGTGTGCATGACTTTTAAAAAATGCTATTTTTTGAAAAAAACTAGTTTTCGTGGGAGATGAAAAAAGAAGTGCAATCTGATTCCAATTTTTTTGAATTTTTATTTTTAGAATCTATGGAAAAAATGTGATGAGACTCTAGTTTGGGTCATCTTCAAATTCCTCATGATTTAACCGCTATAGGTGCCCGAATGTGAAGATTTAGTTAAAAATAATAATTTCAGTGTCCAGTTTGGCCAAAAATTGTAAACCACTATTGTGGGATCACCTAGGAAGTTTGGAGAGAGATAGGGTCAATTTTCAGATGCTTATGAGGCTAGGTTTGGTAGAACCACTTGAAAATTTTGTGTCTGGGGTTTATAGGTTGATCGAGGTGTTGTTGTTTTTGCATTTAGAGATATTTCCCTAGTCAAATGGTGTTAGCTAGTGGGCTTAGCAAATTCAGGTACTACTCCCGATTATGATCACTGGTGGGCATGACACCTTCCTTTAAGATTCATAGATCCTCATGGTAATCCTACAATGGGAAGAGCCAGTGTCATAGATCACCGAGGAGAGATACATCATGTCAATATTATTGTAGAGTAGCTTGCTAGGGCTTGACAAGATGGTGCCCAAGGTGATCCGATGCAGGTGGATTAGGGATAGGTTTCAGGTCCTCCCCCTCTTGGAGATGGGGGTGTACAACTCTAGCATAGATCACAACTATGAGGGATGCTAAGATATTGCAGTGATAGGCTGTGGAGGCACATATTGTCACACTTATTATAGAGCGTTACACAACTCAACATGAGAGAGAGGGCTTTAGGAAAGAGAGAGATACAAAGATCAGGCATGATTTACTTGCAGAAACACAGTTGCAGGCTGTTACCACTGAGAGGGACAGTCTTAGGACAAAGCGTTATAGTCTATTGGTTGAGTGAGATCAATTGCTATAGAGGTCGACATATTATCAACCCTATATGAGGCCTCTATTTCCAAAGCAAAATGACATCCATGATTTGGAGAGCTTGGTGTTGCGATAGGGGTCGAGTCAGGTGGACACTCAATTAGATAGTGTGATCCTAATGCATAGCATAATCTTTAGATTCCTCCTCCTTTGGCTGGGTAGCAGTTCATTTCTTGATCTCTATGATGTTCACTATTTAAAGACTTACACTGCAGACATGATTTTGTATCTATATTCATCGGCCTAGCTGAGGCTCATATATATGTATATTTTTGTATTATCATATCACACATGTTTCATTGATGATGATATACTATACCATTCTCCTTTTTTTATGATGATATATATGAGATATACATGCTTCGATTCGGCTTCATTTTGTGTTATGTGATGATTATGAATGATGATGTATGTTGATGTATGCTTATACCTATTTTGTTCTTTTTTGATGTATGCATATGATGTGGATGGATGGTTGGATCATATTTTATTTCATATGATGTATTATTATGTATATGATGGATGTATGCCCTATACATTATACATGATATTTTTATTGCTTTATTATCATCATGATATGTATTGATGATATTGTGGATGTAGGATGGATATGGTACTAATGATATTGTAATGCAAGATGGATGTTAGTTATAAGAAATCTTTAATGATGGATAGAAATTTCATGTTGGTTAGTTATTGATGAGTTTTCTTTCGCTTTGCTTGGAGGCTTCATATTTTTAAAAATCCTTTTTGATGTAGCAAACAAATATGATGCACTAGGGTATTAATAACCAAGGTGAATTTGCATCCATTGTGTGGACTTTGACTCAACAAACAAACAATATTCTTGCTCATACCAAACATACAAAAACTTTGTTTAAAATATATGGTTGGTTTGTGTTATAACTCTTTAGACTAGTTACATAAAGAGGTATGAAATACCTAACATGCAACTGCTACATGAATTATCATAAAACAACTTCCATACACTCAATAAAGCAAGTATTCACCATGGTAGTATTACAAAAACATCTTACAAGCAACAAACTGAAATGACACTCAATTTCCCCCATTCCTTCTTCTCTAAATCCTTATGGACATCCTTGAGAGATCTTGGGAATGAGTCAATAAAATAAATCATAAATATAAGACTATAAAATGATAAAACAAATTTGCAGTATCACTTTCCATATTTGTTTTGAGGTTTCAGGCTACTATCTGTTGTTGATCATGTCTATCGTAGGAACAGATCTGTTAAGGCATATCTTAGGATATTGTTGGTGAATTATCAAAAGATAGATAGTTAACACTTTGGAATTTGTTTTAGTTTGTTTTGTGATCAAATATTTGTGATTATTTTCTTGAAAGTTCTAGCTTTTGATGTTTTTTTTTGTCAAAGGATGAATGTGACAATTTTTTTATTATGGATGAAAAGTTTATTATGGCTTGTGATGATGGAGTTATGATCTTTTTTCATTTTTCTAAGTTTTTAGGATGTTGTTTTTGTTGTTTTCAAGGGACTAACCTAGGGCCTCGGGGGCTCATCAAATATAAGCCTTGCCTACATTGTACACGTAGAGGCTCATAGTTTTCTTATGTGTTGAGAAGGACTTGTTTTTTACTCTTTTTCAATTTTGTGAATGTTTTTGGATTTTGAATTTTCTTGATTGTTTTGGATTTTGTATTTTGTGACTAAGTCAAAATAAGCATGATAGAAACCTAAATGGACTGACCTAAGGTCTTGGGGGCTAATCAAATATAATCCTTACCTATGTTGTACACGTAGAGACCATGTAGTTTGGCCGATTGACTCAAAGAATAAACTTGTTTTTTGGATTCAAATATCATTGATAACCTGGATTGATATTCCACTTCTAGTTCTAGAGGATATGTTGTGGGAAATCTACTTGAACTAGCCATGAGGTTCAAGCAAATGTTGATATCTTAGAATTGTTGAGTGAAGGAATAATCCAAAGTTGTTTTGATTTTTGTTGTTTTTCAGATGTTTTTTATTTTGTTGTTTTCAAAATGTTTTTTATTTTGTTTCTTTTTTTCTAGATGTTTTTTATTTTCAATAGTTTTTTTCTAAGATAAGATGCATAAATATCTAATCCATGACCAACTTTGAGAATTTTCCCCTTGTTCAAAACAAGACTACTTTCCTAGATCAATTACGATCCATGGTTGGACAATTCTCTATTTATTGAATGAATGAGTGGATGCTTCAGATCATGCCGATAGATAATGATGTAGTCTTATTCAAACATAGCACCTATTTTCTAGGTTTTTCACTATGGTACCTATTCTAGAAGTGCCACAAAGTGGTTTTCACTTAAAGAACATTTATTTTTCCTTACTATTTTTCTTGCTTTTTGATTTTTTTAGATTTTTACCCTTTTTCCTAGGGTGTTTTGATCTATTTCATATGTAGAACTTCTTGAGGTGGCTATTGTTCAGTGGTTCGGCTAAGGGTTCTTCTTCAGGAGTATCCAGCTGATAAGCTCCAGAACCATAGCTTGTTGTGTTGATAAATGGACCTAACCAATTGGGTTCAAATTTACCTTTGCCATCTTGATTCAATTGTACCTTCTAATTCTCTTTGAGTACTAAGTCACCAACCTGAAAATTTATGTCTTTGATTTTTTTATCATAGCTTCATTTGAGCCTATTCTGATAAAGTTGAAGATGGTTTAATGTACTCAAACACCTTTCATCTAGGAGTTCCAACTCATTTAATCTAGATACCCGATGCTATTCATTATTGACCATTCCTTTTAGTGAGATTTGAAATGAAGGGATTTTGACCTCAATAGGTAAGATTGCTTCCGATCTATAGACCAAGGAGAAGGGTGTGGAACCTGTAGGTGTTTGGATATTGATTTGATAAGCCCATAGAGTTGCATTCAGTTGTACATGCCAATCATGGTTGGCTTAATTAATAGTCTTCTTTAGTATTTTCAAGATGGTTTTGTTAGATGCTTCAACTTGACTATTTCCTTGGGGATAATAGGGCATGGATAATTTATGCTAGATAGAAAATTTTGAACAAAGCTCTTGGATGTCTTGATTCTTGAATGGGGTTCCATTGTCTGTTATAATTGTTTGGGGAATTCCATACCTACAAATTAGATAATTCATAATGAATTTTGATATATGTTTTCCCATGATGTAGGTCAATGGAATTGCTTCTATCCATTTGGTGAAGTACTCAATGGCAGTAATAATAAAATTGTGCCTGTTAGAGGAAGTAGGAGAGATCTTTCTTACCAAGTCTAATCCACATTTCAAAAAAGGTCATGGTGTTTTGATGGGTCTCAAATCTTGTACTGGTGCGTGAATGAGGTCACTGTGCTTCTGGCATTAGCGACACTTTCAAGAATACTGAATACAATCTTGCTCCATGGAGAGCCAATAGTACCCCATTCTTAGCAACTTTTGGACTAGGTTAGGTCCACTAAAGTGGGACCCATAAATAACTTTGTGTACCTATTGTAAGGTCATTTGCACTTCTTCTACATTAAGACATCGGAGAAACATACCATCTAGACTACGATGATATAGGTTATCTCCTAGAATCATAAATCGGGAAGTCCTGTAGGTAAAGGTTTTCTTTTGGGTGGTTGTTAGGTCAAGTCGTATAATACCATGCTAGATGTAATCAAATGTGTCTTGGTACCATGGTGACTTAGCGCCAACAACAACACAGACTAGTTTTGATTAAGGGATGTGAAATGTTGGTATGAGCAGTTTCTCTACAAGGAGCTCATACTTGGGAATGTTTTGTGGGATATCAAGAAGTGAGGCTATTGTTTCCATGACATTGGCTACTCTATTGTTAATCCAAGGAATTTTTTCAAAGGTTATTGTGACAAAATATTCCTTGAAGCTATCCACCATTATTTTATATAACATTAGCTTGTCATCTTTTGTTTGGTACTCATTATTCACTTGCCTGATCACTAGTTGAGAGTCTCTAAAGACTTGAGGTTCTTTTATTCTGCATTTGATAGCCATCTTGAGCCCTGTGATTAGAGCTTCATACTTAGAGATATTTTTTGTGCATGGGAATGCAATTTTTTATACCTTGGGTATATTATTTCCCTATGGTGTGAGAAATAGGATACCTACTCTAGAGCCATGTTATGTGTGGGACCCATCAAAATACAAGATCCAATGGCCTGTTTGTTATGTCGGCAATATACTCTCATTTGGGAAGTCTATAGTGAGAGGCTTATGATCCTCTATCGATGCTTCAACTACCTAGTTTGCTATGATTTGTCCCTTGATGGCTCTTTTATCCACATACTCTATGTCAAACTCACTTAGAATCATTACCCATTTATCAATTCTACCTATTAAGGATTCCTTTTCTAGTAGGTATTTTAACGGGTCTACCTTTGAAATCAACTTTACTTGTCTATTTAAGATATAGTGTCTTAGCTTTTGTGTCACAAATACGATTGAGAGACACGATATTTCTATGGGCGAGTAGTTCAACTCATAGCCCACCAGTGTTCAATTGATGTAGTAGACCACTCTTTCTTTGTTATTATCATCTAGCTAGGCTAGGGGATCTCCTACTATTGCTTGTGTAGTAGACATATAGAGTATCATTTATTTATCTAGAATAGGCGATATGAGTATAGGAGGAGTGAATAGGTACTCCTTGACTTACTATAATGCTTAATCACATCTCCCATCCCACTTGAAGGTGATGTCCTTGTGTAGGAGATGAGTAAAAGGGTGACATTTGTCTGCTAGTTGTGCAATAAATCACCTAATAGATTTTATCTTTCCATGTAAACTTCTCAGTTTCTTTAATTTCTTTGGTGGAGGAATCTCTTGTATTGCTTTTACTTTCACAAGATCTACTTCAATGCCCCTTATTGACACTATATACCCTAGTAGCTTTCCGAATGTTACTCCAAACACACATTTTTTGGGGTTGAGTCTCAGGTTATACTATTCTAGCCTATCAAACACCTTTGCAAGATTGTTCAAGTGATCTTCCCTTTTCATGGAATTTTCTAGAATATCATCCACATAGTCTTCCATCATTGTATATAACATATCATGGAAGATGGTTGTTATTGCTCTTTGATATGTTTCTCTTTCATTCTTCAGACCAAATGGCATTACATTCCAGCAAAAGGTCCCCCAAACACAAGTAAATGTTGGTTTGTGATGATCATCAGGGGATATTTTTATCTCATTATACCCAGAGAAACCATCCATTAATGATATCATCTCATGCCTTGTGATTAGATCCATGATCATTTCAATACTTGGAAGCAAAAATTCATAAAGATTTGTTTAGGTCTCAAAATTTCGTGTAGATCCTTGTGCTCCCAGAGGGCTTTGACACTAGTACTAGATTTAATATCCATTCTGGATAATTGATGGGCCTAATGAAACCTACATCTAGTAATTTATTTAGTTTGACTTATACTAATAGTACTATTTGAGGATGCATTTTTCTTAGGTTTTGTTTGATAGGTTTTGCTCCAGCAAATATGACCAAATGATGTACCACTAATGCCAGATCTAGTCTAGGCATGTCTACATAGGTCCATGCAAAGTTTATCATTTTGTTGTTGATGAATGATGTGAAGTTTTCTTTCTTTTTAGGATTAAGTGACACCACATGGTATGTGATCTTTAGGTTCTTTGTTGTGCCAACATTGATGGATTTTGATTCTTCCACTAGGAGTGTTGATCTTTCTTTATATTTAGGTATGGGGAGATTGAAAACTCCATCCTCGGGTGCCTCGATAAGGTTTTAACCCTCAAATTTGTCCTTTATTTTCTTCTTTTTAGGATCCGATAGAGCCACATTGTGTTTTTTTCTAAGGGGCTCATTTTGATCTTTATATTATCTTTTTCACTTTTGCAACTAGAAGATACAATCTCCCCACCGAATTATGCATCATGTTTGAGTTCCATGATGAACCGTGCTTTGTGATCTCCTGTTGGTATGTCCATTTGAAGTACCATGAACTCTGTGATTGCTTCATCATTCTATAATTGATCCAGAATAGGTGTATGTTCTTGTTGGTTCCAATCCATCAATTGTGGGTAGTAGAGGGGTAGGCTATCATCATTATATGCAAATATTATAAAGCTTGTTGAGATGGTTAATATGGATTTGGAATCATTCTCCCATTGGGTGTTTAGATCATCATCACTTCAAATGGGGGAACCATGTCCAGTGATAAAGGAAGGAGAATCCCATTCATACTCGTTAGAGTCTGTTCCAAAATAATAGTAGTCATTGGGAATAATTTTGATGAATTGGAGAGGGAACCTATCAATGCTAAAGTTCTCAAATAATTCTTCGACGAGTAAATCATTTTCCATAATGTGGTATATATCTAATGTCTTAACACTAGTAGAAGGCATTCGTTTCTTGAAAGAGGTAAGTCTAGATTTTGGAGTAAGCACGTCTTTTGGCTCATAACCTAGTCCCATATTTTTCTTTCTATGTTCCAGTATAATAGGCTCCCATCGGCCTTGTTTGTGTAGCCCAAGGCCACCTGTTCCTTGATATTCCATTTGTTTAGCTAAATGATAACCTTTACTGTTAGGATCAATTAGAATGGGTTGTGGCTTTTCTGGTTCCTTTTGGTCCACCTTGTAAATCATGGATGACAAGTCTTCTTTGAATATCTCTTCATCCTTCATATATCCCCACTTGGTGAAAAGTGTGGGTTTGGCTATAATTTGCATTGTCTGAACATATTTGATCTCTTTTGGGCCTCCATAAACCTTGGGTGTTGGTGGAAGCATGCCAATGCAAAATTCTTGGTTGAAGTAATAATTCCCATTACCGCTGTCAAGTAATTGAACCTTGGTTTTTGTTTTTGATTGCTCACTTGATGTGATCTTGGTTGAGGTTGATGGTAGTGTGGAAGGGTCAACATATGAGAATGAATGAAAGGAGATGTCATTGTTGGGTATATGCTATATTTATTATACTTCTCCTCCAATTTTGCACAAAAGTGGAAGGGTTCAAGATCAACATATAATGTCACCTCTTTTCCTTCATGAGGAAACTTTAGGCATTGGTGAAAGGTTGAAGGATTCACTTGTAATGCATGAATCCAAGGGTTCCTAATTGGAGGTTAGACAATAAATCAAGGTCAAGTACTTGACATGTAGTTTCCATGATGGTTGGTCCTATCTGCACTAGTAGCCTGACTGTCCCTTCTAAATTCCTTTCAAGTTCATCATAGGCCCTTATAGTAATTCTCTTTGATTTTTCTATCACATCATCAGAATACCCCAAATTTTTGATGAATTTCAAGGTATAGATGTTTAGACTCACACCATTATCTATCAACACTCTCTTGACCATTTTCTTGTGGACACCAACCTCTATGTAGAGAGCTTGGTTGTGGAATGACTTTTGTGGAAGGTCTTTCTCGAAAAAGACTAAACGGTGATTGGCCATGATTTTTCCAACCATGGCTTGGAATTGATTTGGATTGAGGTTATTAGGGATCGATGCTTCTAATGTTTTTTCTAGTATCTCCCTATGTGTGGGTGATAATTTTAGCAGTTCTAGGATTGAGATCAAGGCAAGAGTTTTCTTCAATTTCTCTCCAATGTTGTAGTCATTTGATGACTTAACCGTGGGTTTAGGTGGGGCTCCTTGTATTATAACTCTCCCTCGACAAGTAGTGAGTTACATTACAATTGTTGTCTCCACCTTGTATAGTCACTACATTTACCCTAGTGTCATCTGCTTGAGAGAGGGTGCCTAGAACTATGTCACCATAAATGTAGTTAGCATTATGATAGTCTTGGTCCTTTTTGTAGACACCTAAAAATGTCCTATCTTGTGAACTAGCATTTTTGGGACTCATATTCATCTATTAATTAAGTGATTTAACATCATTTAATTAATTCATCATCAAACAACATCGAACAACATCGAATGGCATCAAACAACATCGAATGAAATCAAAAAACATCAAACAATGTCAAACAACATGGAACAACATGGAACAACATGGAACAACATCGAATGACATCAAACAACATTGAACGACATTGAACGACATCAAAAAACATCGAACAACATTGAACAACATCAAACGATATGGAACATCATCTCCGATCACCCCATAACACTTCAAAATGACTCAGAATCATCCTGTAACACTTCAGAATGACTCAGAATCATCTGTTGTGTAGTTTTTGCACACACGCCCCACTGAAAGTGGGGACCCTCTTTTTTCACTTTTTGGTGTTTTGGCCCTTCTTTTTTGGGGGTTTTTGCTTGCTTGGGTTTGTGCTTTAATGTCCATTTTTCCAATTGAAGTGGCATACTTTTGAACTATATTGAAAATCTAAAGTTTCGACTTTATCTTGGGTTTTTCACTATTTTCGGGAAAATTTGCCTGGGCCGGATTCTCCTAGTTTCCTCCCAATGTCCGAAATTGCTGCTTTTTGCACTGCTTTCGGGAAAGTCCGCACATCCCGGATTTCCCCGAAGTCCGTGGCAGTGTCGAATCCCCGAAGTCCACGACAGTGTCGAATCCCCGAAGTCTTTTGTGGCTACAACTGTCTTGTTGAATGCATTAATGGCATTTGTGTGAAGTTCTTGGGGCTTTGATATATTGATTCTTTGAGAAGTAATTGATCATTTGAGTTTGTGCATTTTTTATAATTTGGGCTTGTGTCTTGAGGTTCTTGGTGTTTTGTTGGATATCTGGATTTTTGAAGCCATTTGGACTATGCATTTGCATTTCCTGTGCGTGGGTTGTATCCGGTTTGCATTGAACGGTTATATCTGGATTTCACCAGTTTCAACCTTTACGTTTCCATGGTATGTAGATGTGCCCTTTTCTTTGTTTGTTTCAATGGATTTTCTTTCTTTGTTTGTTAAGTCCTTCATGGTTGCTTGGTTCCTCTGGGTGCGTGTCATCATTGATCATTTTGAGGTTTTCATTTAGTACACTAGTCCATTTTTATTGATCAAGCATGTGCGTTTTAGTCTGGTGTTGCTTCGTATTTGGGCATGGACTTGCTGTAGTTTCAAACTTTCTATTCTGGTATATGAGTGAGTCGTTTGTGCTTTCAAGGCAAACATTTAGGGTTTCTAACCTAGGGCATGGCCAATCCTCTTCAAATTTCTGTGAAGAGTGTCCTTAGTTCACGTTTATTCATCAGGGTCCTAGGTTGAGTTGGTTTTGGAGTTCTGGCCTAGATCCGGAGTGATTTGAATTGATTTGGTGGAAGTAGTGAAGATGTAGACAGGTTCGGGTTTTTGAGGTCTTCGCGGAATTTCGCTTCCCCCGGATTTCGCCGATTTTTCTATCTCCTCTTCTTTTACCACTTTCTACTGGATTTCATTTGGTTTCGCCAAAATCCGTTCCATCCGGATTTTCCCGAGGTCCACGGTCGGGTCGTTTTACCGATTTCGAGCTTTAATACTATTATATCTAGATTTTTCCAAAATTCGTTCCATCCGAATTTTCCCGAATTTTTTGTGTCTTCATTTTTCCCGAGTTAGTTATAACTATTGTTGATTTCGCCAGAATCCTTCCGGGTTTTTTTGAGAAATGCTGAATTTGATGGTTATAAATGATGGGTTTCTTAGTAATCTATTTGATTGATTTAAGGAGCTTATGCTAAGTGTTTTTAATGATTTACCTTGGTTAATTATTGAGTTTAAATGATGTTATGGGATTTTGTATGTTTGGTTCGCTGGAATCCGCCTGGTCCAAATTTTCCCGAAAATCCTTCCCAGTGCAGAATCCGCAAGGGGAGCTAAATCCCGATTTTTGAGGTAATGATATTCTACACTTGTTGCTTCTTATGGATCTAATTGTGGTTACTTTTATGTGTTTGCAGGTAGGATCAGGATAGAATGTTGGTGGTCGAGGCAAGGGAAAGGCAACTGATCTCGGTGCAGAGGCTTCTGCCATCTCGGATGCAGAAAAGGTTAAGTTAGATATAAAGAGTAGAATCCCTGAGAGAAAGTTGACCTCAATTTGGTCAGGGATCACAGATACGAATGTAGGCATGTGGGATTACAAGGAATTCAAGGATGAGATGTCAGCACCGATCCCTCCTCTATTGGCAAGGAGAATGGTGGAGTCCGGGTTGGCTCATGTGGCAGGTTTCCCTTCTACGGTGCAGTGCTATGAGTTGGTGCTTGAGTGTGCCAGAAATTATGATAGTGGGACACAGAGAATAATCAGTCCCCAGGGAAGGATTCTTGTTGGTTTTAGTCTTGTGGCCATTGCTGCAACCTTTGACATGCCTGATAGGTCCCATGTGGTAGGCTTCGACTTAGAGGTTGCCAAGAAGTATTATGAAGAGAACATTGTCAAATCCCAACAGGTGATCAACTCTTAGCTAGAGAAGCCTAAATCTCATTTCTCTAAGTTGCCTAAGCAACTATTCAGGTTGATGTTCAAGAGGGAGTATTACAATGCCATCACCCTTCTCAGTAGGTTGGTAGGATTGAAGAGTGCAGGTGTTTTTGAAACCTAGATGTTCAATGTGATTGCCAGAATGGAATAGGGGATCGACTATCATTGGGCAGGTATTATCAGTAATATGATCCATCATCAGTTGTGTAATGTCTTGCAGACTAAGACTTTCACTATGACCTCTTACCTAGTGTATTCATTGGCCAGACTTCATCCATATAAAGGATTGAGCACTAGGGGTATTTTTGGGCAGGATGCTATCTATGAGGTGTATCCACAGTTTCACTTGACTGGTGGAAGCTACCGGGGGTCGAATGATGCCTTCACAATGTACATTACCAGACTACTCCAAGGTGCAGAGCATGTGAGAATCTCAAATAAGGCAAAAGAGTTGATAAGGAGATATGGAGCTTGGTTTATCCAGTTCCCAACCTTCTCATATATCAGAATTGATGGTTTTCAGAGGGCTCCCTACAGACTCCCTAGATATCCCATCGATCATGTTGTATTGTTGGAAGTCACTAGACAAATCTATGACTGACAATGTTGTGAAGGGAGAAATGCATAAGATAAGTTTTGGGAACGATTTCCCTTTGAAGATAGGAATGGGTGAAGTTTGTGCCTCCATTCAGTCTGCTCATGCTTCGGAAGAGGAGATGGGTACTCTTGGGCTCTCTTTTCATTCTAAGAGAGCAAGGTTTGATGTTACTGGTGAGGCTCGGAAGAAGGCCAATAGGGATTATAGTCATAAGGTTCATATTGAGGACTACTGGATTAACCTTGCTCATGAGTTCAAGGTGAGAAAGAAGAGGTTTTTCAGGTTGCCAGTGGATTTGGTGAGATTATATAATGTAAAAGCCATCCTGGACCAGGTAGAAGAAGATGGAAATGTGATCCAGGGTCATGTTTATGACGCAATAAAGGATAAACCAGTGGGAGAAGTTGACTGGTTAGAAGAGGAAAAGACTGATTTAGATCAGGTTATGGCCCCAGTTATTAAATATACCAAAATGTGGTTAAAGCACAAAATGCTAGAGCTAGAGAGAGAGGGTGTTCCATGCACCTATGAGCTGATGGGAGACTTAGAGTCTCATTCTGCTTTTGAGGCTTCACTTGAACTAGATCCAAAGGGAAAGGAGAAGGTGGATTCTCTATTTAGAATCCAGGTAAGAGAGGTGCAAGCTGAAAAGGCTGCAGAAGTGGGCAAACAAAGGATGCCTGTTGCCAAGAAGAGGAAGCATGCCTCTAAGAAGGAAGTTGAGAAGAACAAAGAGGAAGAGGAGGTTGAAAGATTTCATGCACTGATGAAGAAGAGAAGAGTCACAAGGACATCCCAGAAAGTGGAGGAAATCCCTAAGGCTGATAGGGAAATTGAGCCACCAGTGGTAGAGGTGGAAAGCTTAGGGGAAAAGACACAGGTCTACATGAGGAGATCAAGGACTCCTTCCCCAAGGGATACTGTAGCCAAAGAGAGTGTTTCAGTAAGTATCCCTGTTGTTGAACAAGTAAATCCCTCCATTCCTCGGGATGCTGGTAGCGTAAGGGGAGAACCAAAACAAGATGAAAGTCCTAAGAATGTGGGCGAAGAAGAGTTCCAAGAAGGAGACCTTTTTAATGTAGAGGCAGAAATTGATAGGGTGGTTCAGTCTCCCTTGGTGGCATATGTAGACTCTTCTACAAAAGAACAAGTAGAAAAGTCTCCTCAAAAGGAGGAAATACCAGCTAGGGCCCCTTCACCAGTGAAGGTTGTTATTGAAGAGCAGGTACAACAGGAAGAGAACCCAACTGTGGATGTTCCTAAAAGTCCAAGTGTTGAGAAAGATGTAACTACTGATCAGTAGGAGAAGAAACAAGATAAACAAAACACAGTGCCTGCTGGGTCTACTATTCTGGATTGGCTTGAGAGGGAATTAAAGAGAAAAATGGTAATAGTGGAGGATGCTCCTCCTAATTGGGATGCCCTCATGGCTAATGTAGAGAGGGAAAAGACCAAAAAGAAAGCAAGGGTTGTATCCTGAATTGAAAGGGATGGATCAGGTAACCGGGTGGCCCATATTGCTACCCCTGCTCCCAACAAAGATAGGGACAATGTGACTGCCCAGGACTATAATGTGCAAACTGTTGATTTGGGACATGCTACTGTGGAGTAGGATATTGAAGAGTATGAGGGTTCTAGTGCAGTGATTGGGGGGAGATTGAAGAAAGCAATACAAACTAGGCATGGGTTGGAGAAGGAGAATGAAAAACTAAGGAAATACTTGCAGGAGTTGATGAAACCTTTGCAAGCTATTGGCTCCTCCTCTTCAGCTGTAGGATTCCTACCCCAGGAGACAATTTCTGAGTTAGAAAAGATGAAGGGTACCTCACATGTTGCAGTTACCTGGTTGCAAGGTGTCCAAGCTAAGGGAGATGAAGCCATTAAGGGCATATTATCCACTGGAGGGGATGCACTGAGGTTGATTGATTGGTTGAAGGCTACATTGGCACAAGATAATGTAGATACTAACCTCCTGCTGCAAAAGACTACAACAATCATGGGGTTTACTGAGGACAAATTAGTATAGTGCAAGATTCTTCCTTTTCCAAGAGTTTTCGAACCTTGGGAATGGTTTGAAATCCTACAAATGAGGCAGAAAGCCTTGAAAAAGATCCACAAACAGGTGAGGCAGATTGAGGATGCTTTGTCTGGTGTTCATGAGAGGTGCATTTCATTCTTTGAGGTCATGACTGGAAGGAAGAAGTTTGCTCCAAAACATCTTAGTTTGGAGCAACTTAGAGAATGGTGGAGGGATGTGTATTCTCTAGTCAATGAAGGGCCAGTTACTGAACATAAGTTGGATGATGCTACAAATTATATTGCAGTCATTGACAGGTATTTGACCAACAAAGCCGACTGTGATGGTACAGTTAGGCAGGCAAGAGAAGATATCAAGACTCTTGAGAGAAAGATTAGGGTTTTTCCTGTGCCACCTGTTGCTGAGTTGGATAGGGTCCTGTTGGCCATACATGGTGAAGAAGATAAAGCTAAGGACAAGGATGGGGAGTGACTATATAGGGTTACATTGATATTTGTGCTTCCCATCAATTCACATGTATTGGGCCGACCTTTTGATATCTTGGCTATTTTGGATGAAATTGGTGCCAATGGCACATTTCATATGTTCAAATATCTTTTAGGCCGACCTCTTATAGGTCATGTTTTTATTGTAAATTATAATTTGGGCCGACCTATCTTATGGATTCTCTATAAAGGCGGGCATGTTGCCTCATTTGGGAATATAGAGAGATTAGAAAATAGATATAGAAGGATAGGTAGATCAGGAGAGAAATAGTTAAGTGATATTAGAGCAAGTTAGGGTTTATTTTCAAGCAAATGTTGTAACATAAAACTGGAATTGCTACTATTTTTGGATGATTTAATATAAGAGGGATATTGTGTTTGGTATCTATCTTCTAGAATTTCATCTGGCATGGTTTTTGTTATTCTATCTTTCAAATTGCTTAATGTTTATGGTTAAATGATTTTTGGTAATGCTTAGGGTTTCATGTTTGGAATGTTTGTAGTGATCTCTAGTCCATGCTTTTTGCAGTTAGCTGATTGTTAGCTGCTTTGCAAAGTTAGCCTGGACTTATATTTGTGCTTAGTTCAATTGTGAAGGTTTATTCACCTCAATTTCTGTAGGATTGACTGAATGAATGTTTATGATTAGAAAATCTTTAAATACCTTAGAAGATTTCACTATTTCTATGGAATTGCAGATTCATCTGGGTCAAGTAGAAAATAGTTTATGAGAGATTGGTCCATTTTAAGCATTTTATCCTTTTGCATTTTCAATCTTAGGGTTAGAAGTAGTTTTAAGATTATCTCTGAAAACTTTATCTTTTGCTGTTTCTTTATTATCAGGGTTCTAATCAAGTTTCAAAGTATCAATTTAGTGTCTATATTTGATAAGATTCAAAATCTAGTGTTGCTCGTAGTAAGGTCCCATTGTGATTACCAACATTTTCACATTTATCACTGAGTTGTTTTACTGCATTGTCAAGATCTGACATTAGAGACCTTGGGGTTATCTCTTTTCTCATAGAGATTTGCCTTTCAAGAGAGATAGGATATTATATTCTATCTAAGTTGTTGCTGTACAGAAAACACCATCAACATCATCCTGAAACACTTTAGAATGACTCAAAATCATCCCACAACACTTTGAAATGACTTAGAATCATCTTGTAACACTTTAGAATGAGTTGGAATCATCTTGTAACACTTCAGAATGACTTAGAATCATCCTCTAACACTTTAGAATGACTCAAAATCATCCCGTACCACTTTAGAATGACTCAAAATCATATTGTAACACTTTGAAATGACTCAAAATCATCTTGTAACACTTCAGAATGACTCAAAATCATCGCATAACACTCTATAATGACTCTGAATCATCTTGTAACACTTCAAAATGACTCAAAATCATCTCGTAACACTTTGAGATGACTCAGAATCATCCCATAACACTTCAGAATGACTCAAAATCATTCCGTAACATCTCAAAATAACTTGGAATCATCCTGAAACATCTCAAAAAAACTTAGAATCATCTAGAAACATCTCGAAACAACTCAAAATCATCCTGTAATATCTCAGAACATCTCGAAATCACCCTGAAACATCTCGAAATTATCCCATAATATCTCAAATCATCTCAAAATCATTAAAAAACATTCTCGCATCACACCACACCACACCACATCAAAACAACATCAAAAACCCTAAGTCCTCTATTCATTGAATAATACAACATTATTTAATTAATTCACTTTTTCATCATTTCAGACAAATTAAATAAATTTTAGTTATTTAATAAAGTCTCAAAAACCCTAATTCCTCTATTAATTAAATAAAACAACATTGTTTGATTAATTCACATTTCATCATTTTGACCAATTAAATAAATCTCATTTATTTAATAAAGTCCTAGACCCACTTTATTTCATCTTGATTGATTAAATAATGTCAATTATTTAATTATGTCGCTAAATCACCATATTCCCCTAAGTGGATTAAATTATTAAATAATTATTTAATTATGACACTTTCCCTCCAAAATTTGAATAATTAAATCAAACTATTCAAATCAATTATCAAAAATCAAATCAAACTAATGCAACTTTGTTTACAAAAGTCAAACTTGATTTGCACGTTCAACTCCAAAAAGGAATTAATTAATTAAATCAATTGATTCATATTCCTCACCCACTTTTTGATTGATAAAATTAAGATTTTTCACCGAGCAATCTAATTTGTTAATTAATCAATCCATTCTGTTAACTAAGACATCACATTCCTAACTAAGCCATCACAATCTTGATTGATCAATCTATTCTATTAACTGATCAATCACATCCTTGACTAGCCAATATGTTTCCCAATCACACAAATTGTGCAATCAACTTTGCACAATTCTCTCATGTCTAAATCCTCTCAATACACTTTGACCGTTGATTTGGATATTCTTCAAAATGATCTTGATCATCCATTTCAAATTTCATTTTCTATATAATAAATCCTTTTCCTCACAAATAAGGATTGGATAATCAACATACATTGAGCAACGAAGTGCTATCAAAATCATCCTTGAGAGAGCTTCATCCATTATCTTCGATCAACCAAACACAAAAAGCATTCATCCACACTTTGCATATGAACTTTGGAAGCTTCACTGTGATAAGAGCAATCTGACATCAAGTGAATACACTTCACTATAGGATGGTAAAAGCTATCATTTGTTTTCATTTCATTTGGTAATCAGTAGGTTCCTCATCATGTTTACAATAATATAGTTTAATCTCGTATGTGTAGGAGTTTTTAGATTTTAGATTTTAATCTTTTGGCTGTAGATTAGATTTCTTTGTCAGATTGCTTTCATGTCCTTCTTGGATCATTAATCTAACATCCTTTCTCACCCTCACACATTCTGGCATGCCCGGTGGGACCCTTGTCCCCTCCTCTAACATTTGTTTGAGTCATTTTTGAAGCTACAGGTCCCAGAAATGCTTCTAATAGAGTTTTCATGTGCTTGTCCAGAAGACCTGAGCATCTATCTAGAAAGTCTGAGTGCTTGTCTGTCAATAAATCTACGCATTTGTCAGAAGAACTACGGATTTGTCATGGCAATGGCACATTTGTCTAAAACTGGCACATTTTTATTTTCATAAGTTAGTATTTGTTTTCTAGGGTTTTTTAGCACCTATTTCTAAAACTGTGCAGTTGTCTAAAACCTGTGCATTTTTATTTTCTATTTTGAGTAGTTGTTCTAACGAACAAATGCACAAATCTTGCACTCTTGTAATAGATTTTTTTACTAACTGTTATTTTTTTTGGATGTGTAAGGAAGAATTGTCAGATCTAATGCAGTATTCCAATGGCTTTAACATGTTTATTGTAGGGAAGACAATCGGTCCCAATTTTTGAATTACTTTTAATTAACTTAGGAACTTTCATTTTAGTGCTCTAAAAATGAACAACAAAAAACTCACTTTGATTTTGGTATTGTTAAAAAGAACAAATTTTAAGCTTTTTTAACTTAGGAACTTTCTTTTGGTGCTCTAAAAATGAACAACAACAAACTCACACTTGACATTGGTGTTGATAAAATGAACAAATTTTAAGCTTTTTAACTTAGGAACTTTCGTTTGGTGCTCATAAAAAGAACAAAAAAAATTCAGTTTTGGGCTCTAAAAATGAGCACATTTAATGTTTTTATAAGTAGGAACGTTTAATTTTTGTGCATAAAAAGAGAAAAAACATTTTTCATTTTATTGACACATGCACGTTTTAGATTTGTTGACCAAGATAGGTCAAGGATTTCCTTTCTTAGAAACACCTCTATTGGAGCTCACAAAAATGAACAAATGTTTCTTTATGATATTTCACCATTGCTATCTTAATTGCTTGATGTCTTGAACATTTTTTATTGGTGCAAGTTAAAAATAAATTTCTTTTGTTTACTCACAAATTTTTGGGGATAACATCACTCGAGGTGTTTAAAATGAATCAAATTTCTATGGATTGTTCACTGTGCATTCATTGATTGGAAAAGCTAAAGTGTTTTATCTTCTCCCTTTGCACCTTTTGGCGATCTTGGGGTCAGTGAAATAACATTTTTGAGCATTGCACTTTACTTTTAAAGTTTACCTTAAAGAGGGGGCTCGTCTTGAGATACATCCCACGTTGGAGAACTCATTGCAAGGTCTCAAAACATGTTTACTGGCGGGCTATATTAAAGGTTGCGAACTCGTAAGAAAGGAGCTTCAAGATGTGTTGATAACAAACTGTGCCTAATCCCACACCTTAAGTGGCCAACGGGTGAGTGTCAGATTTTTCTGTTCACAGTTATCACTAAGAACCAAATTATTTTAGAAGCCACCCTATTATCCAAAAAAATTCTCTAAAAGTAGTGCATCAGAATTTAATTCCGAGAAGTTACTTTCCATGTCCGACTACAGGCCCACACAATAAGTCACATGTAAAATAATCTCTTTGGAGCATGAGGTAGGTCTACCCAAGAGAATGGTGTCTATCCCCTAGGGTTGTAATTGCTAGTTTATGTTAAACTTGGCCCATTACATTAAAACAAAATTGACATCAAATTCTATGTTTGATTTTAAAAAAAAGAACACATTCAAAACAAACACTAAACGAGATGGTGAAACCACAAATCCTTTGATTTAGTGCACACTTGTGAGAGAAGACTTATGTTTGCACCACTTTGAAAGGATCTTTCCTTAAAGGTTTTCAAACATTCTGGCTTTGATTTCAGGGTACATTAATCAAAGTAAAAATTTGGGAACTATGGCTTGGGTGTTGTGATTTCACAACCTAAGTTATAGACATGAAGGTCACATAAGTCCATGCTTGATGGGTCAGTCCAAGTGTTGTCTTAACACTTTCCATACTTCAAAACACAGAGAAAAAGTTAAGAGAGATTTGTTTATAGGATCATTGTTCAAACTAAAATAAGTGGAAAGCTAGAAGGTCAGATAGTACCACATCCATTATTTCCATCCTACCTATTTGAAATCAAAATCAAACAAACCATTAAGTTCATTCCTCCACTCAGACATCCATGATATCAAAATTTACTTGGGACTCATAGATAGTACAAGTAACCTTTCCTGCAACATATCCTCTGGACAAGGAAGTGGAATATAGACCTTAGTTCTTCAACATTTTGATTCCCAAAGAAGTAGTGTCACCCAAAACAACACTCAAACCCTAGGGTCTTGAGCTTCACAACAACCATCCCATAAACCTCACCAAACTTTATGACCATTTGGTGACCAACTCCCCCAATTCAACAACTAGATCTTGTAGCACCGATCCTTCAGCCCAGTCTCACATATATGGAAGGGGAACAAACTGACATCATAAGTAGCTTGAGAAATTTCATTTTCCAGAAGAATGAAACACCCTGCTAGTTTCTCTCCGCATCAATTATCCTAGACAAAGAAGAAGAGAAAGCTGACATAGCAACAAAGAGGCCCATATTACCACAACCGGCATGGCAATAAATATCCAATTCATGATCTCACGCAAGGTCAAGATCCCTAAGGTAAAGTCCACAAGTCATCATTTCAAATTTAGGAATCTAAGTCCAAAAGCTCTCAAGAAAAACCTTTGGGCACTTCACGAAACCAAAACTAGGTTGGTATATAACTTCTACAAATGAGCTTCCAGGAAAAATCTAAACTTGTATTCCTTCTACTAGTGTCATGATCTAGGTCTATTCCAATAGTTCCAGTATCTCATATAATCTGTAGGACAAGATCAGGTCTTTAGAATTTGAGGAAACTAGAGAGTACACCACTCTCCCATAAGAGACCCAAGTTGTTTATGACAACCACGATATCACAACATAGGAAGAAAATGGAAGCAAGCAAGAATGAAACTAGTAGCCCACCAACAAACACCACAAATGATGAAAGTGGCCCATGAGGATATAAACCAAGTGACCTTTTGATATGGTATTAAGCATCAAAACATCCCCAAAACATGTCGATCTATTACCCAAATCATTCTTATCAAGGGTCACAATATCAAATAGGGCAACAACATCAAGGGTTTCAAAATCCCCATCAAGGAATAAGTCCAAAACATAAAAATTGCCTAAATAATATTGAGAGAGATCTTGAGGAATTTGAACAAAGATGAAATCTGACGTATCATCAATACCATGTGCAAAGTCAGAACATTACATATCAACATCTTGACAATCCTCAAACACCTCAATATTCACATCAACAACACTTCCAATATTAGCAATATCAAGGAGTCTCGCAACACCAAGGTGTACCTAGTGTGCAATATCAAAATTTACCTCAATCACAATATCAAGAAGTTTTGCAATACCAAGGTGTACCTCATGTGTAATATTAAAATGTACCTCAAATAGAGTATCAAGGAGTTCTGTAAAATCAATAGCAAAACAATTAGGAAAAGCCACAAAGGAAAGATTACTAACTAGGAAGGAAATTCACCCCTTTGGGACAAACTTTAGAGGTAATCACGCATGAACTATTACAATAGGAGCTAATCAAAATCAATGATAGTCCAAATTATGGTGAACCAAACTTTAAACTCCCTTGGTATAACCAGTACGAATGATGTGAGTTCCACAAAATCAAGGGTCACCCAATGAATAGATGTGCTACACTCAAAAACCTCATCCAAGACCTCGTTGATTAGGGAGAAAAAGCTATTAAAAATTACATTCAAGGGCCATCTACCAAAGACAACAATGATAATGTCTCAACCTAAAAATTTGAAAGCAACGATCAAGAGCTATCTATCACTGATCGCATTGACAATGTTTCTACATCATCTAGTGAGCAAGAGGACATACATCAAGAATTTAGTCCCAAGCATGATCAAAATCAAGCACCAAAGTCTAGCAAATATCTAGTAAAAGATATATTGACATCATCTAATCTCATGATAATACATATTGATGATCAGGAGACTCTCAATCCAACACTTATACCCAATGCAGAAAATCTAGACCAAGAGCTATCACCCATATGTCCACTTTTTGAGAAAATCCAAGGGTCCTTTACATGTAACCCCTTCTTTGAAATTGATCCATGTCAAGAATGTGATCTAAAGCATGTCAAAAATGATATCACATAATGTCAAGATCAAGAATCCCTATCATCAAAATATTACAATGACTTGGCAGATATCTTCCAAGGCATCCAAGGTTTTCCAAAAGAAGAACAAATCCATATACCAAGCACACATACATCTACCCATGAGATGCTTACTCCTAATGGACATGGAGATGATCTTCATCTAAGATGAGAGTCTCATACTCTTGATATCATTACCAAATAACAAGAGTCTCCTACTCTTAACATCTCCACAAAGGGTCAAAACACAACATAAGCTAGAGACATATTAGAAATGGATCATGAAGAAGACTTATACATAAGTTGTGAATCAGAAATGTCCTATGGAAACATATCATAAATGGATCATAAAGAAGACTTATATATAAGTTGTGAATCAGAAACATCCTATGAAGACACATGAAAAATGAATTATGAGGAAGAATTTTACGTGGATAGTAAATCAGAAACACCTCTTCAAGAAGAATTAAAATTTGATATTTTACAAGATTAGGCCAAAGATATCAATCAGGAAGGTATCAAAAATTTGAAGGATCCTATCAGTGAAGAAGTTATCACATTTGAAGATCCACAATAGAGCAGAGAAAGACTAACACCTTATTTCCAAGGTAAGACATATCCTATTGCAAATGAATTTTTTTAGTATCAAGGCAGAGGATTAGGACATGAACATGGTATCTTAGAACATCATCAAAGTGGATCAATCTTCATCAAGCTTACAAAGGAGTTGGGAAAGGGCCAATTTCTACACATAATTGGCACCAATTCCCCCATGGGATTGAGGATTTGCATGCCCAATTAGGATTTCATTTGCTTTCCATGTTTTATTCTTCATTATCCTATTTTTGAGAATTGCTAATGAATTTCATGGGGAATCCTTCTTCTAACTTGCATATGGATCTAATTATGTGTTTGTTTCTCATATTTTTGTAGGTATAGGATTGGGATTCACATTTTGGCACTAGAAGGAGGGCTGGATTGAAGAATTTAATCATGTTTTTTTTTAAAATCCATGATATTTTTTGTTTTTTTTGCAGGTTCTAGGAAAATCAATTGCTGATTGTCAAGTGGCACTATATTGCACTGCTTAAATCTCCAAACTCCACCACTGGTGTCTTCCCCCTAAAAATTCAAATTTTCAAACTCAACCACTGACTTTCCAAATTCTAAATGGCACTGCTGGTCAAATAGAGCTGCAATCGCGGTCTCTGTTTCACTACAAATCATCGCTCTCAATAGTTAGCAACGTTATATTGCATCGTTGGTGTTTCTAAAATCTATCGCATTTAATAACTGAGTCATTGGGGTGGAGAAAAAAGTTGAAATTAGATTCATTTTAACATGTGCTTTTTTGTTTCTAAAATTTTGAACTCCTAGTCTATTTTTTGTCTCTGTTTTTATCAGTCTTGATTAGTTTGCAGGTTGATGCAAGGAGGGAGCAAAGAAGAATATTTCATTATGACATTATTGTCCTTATTGTATTAAGTTTTTTTAAACACTTTGGGAGAACTTATATTCCCTTCATAAGAATTTGATTACCTTCATGCTTTTAGGAAACACTAAACTTCTTTTGGGCTCTAAAAAGAACACTACAAAAGATTTCAATTTTGCAAACAAAGGGCTTAAAAATAAATTTAGGACAAACTTACTAGATTTAGTTTGAGGTTAACAATTGAACAAGAAAAATTTCATCTTTCCTTTTGGCGCTCTAAAAGAATCATAATCCTTGCCTTGAGGAGTTAAAATGAATGTGTGCATCTTTGTTTTATAATTACTTACCCAAAATAATATCCTCAAAAGGACATATGCACTTCTCTCACACTTTATAGCGATCTTGAGAATCAAAAGTCCTTTTGGTGATCTTATGTTGTGTAAGTGATTTCCTTCACATTTCAAATGGGGTTTAAAAATTGAACCAATTATGCGAGTGTGAGTGGAACATATTGTGAGTGTTCTCCCTTTATTTTTCAACAAAGGTTGATTGAACTACAGGATATGCTTGCTTGATTTTATTTATCTTAGAGGGCCTTCCTAGGGGAAAAAGTAATCACCCTAGGGAATGACCCAACTGAGAACACGCTAAAGCCAAGCAACTTCCAACTGGTTTATAAGTGTGGAATCTCGAGGAAAGTTTGAGAATCATGAGGATTATTTTGACGAGAAGGGAAAAAATGGTCTCTCACCGCATGGATGCTCCCCCACAAACAAAATGCTCGCATTAAAACCCCTTGTTTAGCAAAGGCCAAAATCCTTTCTATTTGTTGGTGCAAAAGGTCATGTCCTTTGAAGCCACCCCACGTAACATGTGGTTCTGTTGTAGAGATGTAAAGTATGCCATGGGAGATTCATGGGTACTGATACTTGGCTGAACTAAGAAGTGAGTGCACTATAAGGGAGAGCCTGTGTGGTCAAGCATCTATTCATCCACACTAAATATGCATAGCTAGATTTATCCAAGTGGGAACCTAATAAATATTGTCTTTTTATCCTAGGATTGTGCATGTTCTTGGACTCAAAAACACTTTTCTTGGGTCTTAAAACATTTGAAAACAAACATTCCTAAAAGCTTCAAAATTTCAAACCCTTTGGAGGAAACAAATATCTTTGGCAAATCCAAGTGCTCTTTCTTACGCTAGGGATTCCGTCCTTAGAGGTTTCTAAGTATTTGGGTTTAATCATCAGTTGTTTTCACTAAAGTCAACAATAGGAAACGTTTGCCTTATATTCCTTGATTTTCCACATAATGGACTTTATGGGATGAGAAGAAATTGAGACATTAGACATCTAGTTTGAAACTCTAAATCAAGAATTGTTTGTGGTAAAAATAACTCATTAAGCAAAGTAAAGAACAATTGAAACCCACACATGTGTTCTTTCAAATGATTTCCTACAAAATCAATATTCAAAAACCAAAGTTTAAAATTCAGTCCAAAAGCTCGTGAGGAGCATCTTGAAAGACTTCTTGAAGTAAGATAAAGATTGGTTTACAACTTCTACAAGAAAGATTCAAAAAACAACCCTAACTTGTATGAGTTTTATTATTAGCAAAATCCAACTCTCTTTCAAAGGTTTTCTTTTCTCACATAGGAAGTGTCAAGCGTGTTCTTCAAAATCGAGGTCTTGTAGGAAAGAGTTTTATCTAGGTCAAAATTAGGATTAAAATCAATCATTTTTTCACCCATCCCACAACCATCAAAATCAAACATCATCTCATCAACAAACTCTTGGAAGCTTTGAAAACATCACTAATGCTAAACTTTTAGGTAAGATCAAAATCATCTTGTTTGGTTAGATATGTGTGAATGAATCCTTCCCAACATATTTGATCATATTATCAAATCCTTGTGAAAAAGTTTACCTCTTGATAAAATCCAACATCTTGAGGTCTAGGAGTTCATTATCCAAAATTGCTTTGTTTGACTAAGGGTGTCTTGAATCCTTCTTGACACACTTAGTCAAATTATCCTCTTATGTACAAGTTCATTATCCAAATCAATCAATCAAAATCCAATCAAATCAAGTCCTAAAATTTTAGCCTCCCCCTTTAAGGTTTCTCAAGAGTTTCATCATTTGCATCATCCGTCTTCCATTTATCTCATCCTAATCATCACTTTGATCCTCAATTCATCCTAGTTCTTCTCTTTTTGTACCTAAAATTAGATCAATTGATCTCTATTTTATGGTGCAAACAAGATCACAACACAAGAAGAATATGGAAATCACCAAGGAAACATCAACTTCAAGTGATCTAAGTCAAACTGCCCTCAAAATGAATCATGTCGAATCAAGCAATCCCCCAAGCAACTTCTCTCTACCATCACAAAATCCTCAAGAGGAGGGTTAGGTAGAGGGAATTACCGACAATGTTTTAGGGATGACATAAGAGGAAATCCTTGAGATGCTGTGAAATTTCAAAAATAATCAAATTGTCAATGCTATGATGAAGTTATATCCCTCCCAATACATGCTTGAGTTAGAAAAATAAGGGGATAAACTCCCTTCTGAATTTGACATAAGCACTATTATGGAAAGACCTCTTGGGATCATGCCCTCAACATCATCCACACTTCCATTCCAAAGAATCACTCAAGACATTCACCAAATCATCTCATCTATCGCCTCAACCATGTCGATTGTTAACAAGGGAAGCTCATTGCTTCATGCACTCCAAAAACATCCCCTTGTGAGAAATCGAGAGTGGATGCAAACACCACATCGGATATATCCATCTTAGTAAATCCATTACACCCATACATTTTTCTTACATTCCATGACTTCACCAATCCAACCTCTTTTCATGCAACACCCATTTATCCTCTAGACACACAAACCTCTCTCCCTTCCTCACAAGGGGAGGGTGATTTATTTGGAGCGGGGTGGATCTTTGATTCATCATCATCACTCCAAGGGAATGCACCCCCCATCTTCCCAGAATTTCCACCTTTATGACTTACATCTACATCATCACTCGGGTTGGGTCTTCCCCCTTTACCCACCATCAATCAAAGCAACCAAAGCATCATATCAAATCCTTCCATTTTGCCATCGATATCGCAACAACAAATGGAAACCATCCAAGCAACACCAACGATCAATACATCCACCATTCCCCAAGTCTCTCAAAGCATGGCTTCCCAAGGACCAAGCATCTCAATCGCACCATCTATAACTCAAACCCCAATCATCAACACGACCGTTCCGCTCATCACAACAGTCAACACCATTCCCAATCCACCACCACCACTACTTAAGTACAACATGGAAAATTCATTCACCATCGCATTGCAAGCTACTCGACAAGCCACCCATCAGAAGGCACTCTAAAACCAACAAGCTGCACAACTAGCTTCTCAACAAGCATAGGCACAATTAGCAGCGCAACAAGTGCAACATGCACAACAAGCTGCTCAAGCCCAAACTTTATTATAACAACAACAAGCCGCTCAAGCTACACAAGCCACTCAAGATGCATAAGCTGCTCAAGCTGCACAAGCCACTCAAGTTGCACAAGCCACACAAGCTGCTCAAATTGCACAACAATCCAACAAGCATATGCTCAAGCCCAAGCCCAATATCAAGCTCAACAAGAACAAGCACAAGCATAATACAAAGCACAAATACAAACAGCCCAATAGGAAGCATATCAACAAGCCTTGCAAGATTATCAAGTACAACAACAAGCCCAACAATGAGCATTGTTGGCACAACAAAAACATGACCAACAACAAGAATTATTGGCTTAGTAGAAAATGTAGGTATTACTTGCTCAGCAAAGCTTGCAAAAAATTCCCACCAACATTCCACCCGTCAATCCAACACCTCAAAATGCATTCACCCCACCTCCTGATCTGCAAGGTGATGTAATGACACAAATAAAACTACTCTCACAACAAGTGTTTGATCTTCAATTAGGGAAAAAAATGAGGGCATCCAAAAATCTGTGTCCCTATCCTTTTGATAGGAGCTTAGCAATGGTACCATTCCCAAAGGGATTCAAAATCCCTAAATTTGACAAATATCGTGGGATAGGGAACCTTGAAGATCATATCAGGGAGTTCCAGGTACATTGTATGAAAGTCGCATACAACGACAGATATATAATGTGGCCATTTCCTCAAAGCCTAGATGGTTCCGCCATGGATTGGTTCTCTTGCTTGCCTACTGGCATAAAAAATTTCCAAGAAATCAAAGATGCATTCATCCAGAATTATGCATTCAAAATTTGTGCGGATGTTAGTCTAGAGGAATTATCAGCACTCAAATAAGGAAATGGGTAATCATTCACCTCCTTCCTACAATGATGGCGATCCAAGGCCAATCAGAGCAAGTGGGCCATGCCAGAGGAGCAAAACATTTGCACTATCATTGCCAATCTGGACAGAAACTTGACATTTTATCTAAAGATGCAGTGC
This sequence comes from Sequoiadendron giganteum, assembly GCA_007115665.2. NCBI lineage: Eukaryota > Viridiplantae > Streptophyta > Pinopsida > Cupressales > Cupressaceae > Sequoiadendron > Sequoiadendron giganteum. The sequence goes on from CM021106.1 coordinate 199,478,294, forward strand.
ATCACCACATATGACCAATTGATCCCCAAGGTGCTCAACATCAAAAGGGCCCTTAGTACACAAGGGGGCACACCTACATATCCTTAACATCAAGATAGTCAACCATCCACCAGCTATAATGATAAACCTCGTACATGGGCGAAAAATAGGAATGTCACCAATGATGGAGTGGTTGATGCCAAGGTCATCATTAGTGCCCCAAAGAAAAATATCCAAACACATCACCAACCACAGAAAAACAATCGTAATAACGTGCAAACCACTGTGGTAACCCAAAAACCACCCCACAATCAATTCAAAAACCTCAATAATCAAGGTGCACCACCTCCGCGAAACAAGTATCCCCCGAAGAGGAAACTCACAGCCCTTGGGGAATCCATTGAATCCATCATGAAGAAGCTGGTTAATGATAACTTCATCAAAGTCCCCACTTATGATAATTACCAAGAGCCCCAGGTGAAGCCACCTTGGTATAATGAAAATTTCCTTTGCGATTATCATAAGCTCAAGGGGCATACAACCGCCAACTGCATGAAACTGAAAAATATCATCCAAGATCTCATTGATGATAAAATCATAAATGTTGACCAACCAACTGGCAATCAAGATCTGAAAATATATACAAATCCGATGCCAAACCACAATCAAGGAAATGATAAAGGTAAGAAAAAATTTGGCAAAGTGAACCACGTATACAAAGGGGTTATCACATGCCTTGACGAAATGGTCACTGTTGTCAGTATCAAGGGAGCCAACACCGAATGTGGAGTCACCACATGCGGTGGAAAGGTCACCATTTCTAGGGTAGCATAGCCATCTAACACCCCCACCTCAACTCAGAAATCTGTTCCTAATGGTTACAACATCCTTGACCAGTTAAAAATAACCCCTGCTTAGATCTCCATCATGGAGTTACTAAAGATTTCTGCCACCCACAAGGAAATCCTTGAGGAAGCCTTGGCTTCATCCACTATCTCCACTAACCTTGATATGAAGCAATTTCAAGCTCTGGTCGGTAACATCATCACTCCAAATCTCCTCACGTTTTCTAACCAGGACTTCCCCGTGCAACCATCTCACAACCGTGCATTACACCTCGAAGTCTTGGTTCACAAAAATAAGGTCAAGAGGGCCTTGGTGGATGGGGGTGCAAGCCTCAACATGTGTTCACTAAATCTCATAAAGAATCTGGTAATCTTTGAGGATTCCATTGAAAAGGGTAAATGTATCACAATCAGGGCTTACAATGATCAAGAAAGAGCGTCTCAGGGCACTATTCAACACCCTATCCAAGTAGGGAAAGCTATAATGGAAACTACCTATCAGGTGCTTGACCTTTACCTACCCTATAACATCCTCCTAGGGCACCCGTGGATTCATGGGATGCAAGCAGTTGCATCAACAATCCATCAATGCATCAATTTTTCATACTATGATGAAGAGGTCACAATCCATGGTGATTTTGAGCCTTTCGCCTACTACAAGAACTTGGAAGCCAAGTACTATAAATTTCCCCAAGTCCCAAAGAATGATGAAGGCCCCTCAACCTCATATATTGACCTAGCCAATATTGCCTCCACTTCTGGGACAAAGACACCCTCCATCCCTAACATATCCGACATCAAGCTCATGATCCAAGACAATGGGTGTGGGGAATATAGAATGAAGAAGAATGATTTTGTCATAGGAGAGTTACCTCAATCTCCTAGGTCACATGGGCAACCCCAACCAGCTGAAACACCTTCCCACAATTTCAAGGCAAACCCTTCTAGATTCTTATGTTGGGGGGATCTAAGTTGGGAGACAGTGGATGAAAGAGACATTTCAAGCTCATTATATCAAGATGAAGGACCCATGCCCAATCTTTCCATGGATGAAAAAAACAAAGGACTACAAATGATGCTTGGGATGGGTTAAAATAGAAATGAAAGTATTGGGAGGAACATCAATGGCCGACTGGAGCCCATCATTGTTAAGAAATGAATGAAGAACCTTGGCCTTGGTTGTACCCCTCTGAGTATAACCATATGTGGTCGTAGTCCTCTAGTTAATGTAGTTAGGACTCCCCCTCAACTAATGATAGCCTCCCTATGATTACCAGTATCCATAGGTCTACCCTTAGATAACTTCACCTTTGATGTGACTGATGTCTTTAGTAGTAGTGACGATAAGGACACCATAACTGACTTACCCATGCTTTTTGAAGACTCCTCCCTACTCATGATTATCACCCTATCTTTTGAGTCAGAACACCAAGCCCATGAAATAAAACTGGTCTACCCTTAACTCATCCACTATGACCAACAAGGACTATCAGTTTTGGACATGTTCAAAAATGATGAGGCACTCTCAAAGTTCATGGGATTGATGGATACAGTACCATATGAAGATCATAAGGCTGGATTTGACATCACATTGGACACTCATGCCTATTATAGGGAGACGATTGAATCCTTCAGTCGCAAAAGTGAGAAATTGAGAATAATCTAAAGGTCCTTGTGTGAAAACCACACTGTGGCACTCTCCAACCATAAAATAGTAAAAATAAAGGATGCATCCAATGGTGAAAACCTCTTCGAGGTGTCGGAGGATGAAGGATTCAATCTTCCCCTCACTGCACTTCATCAAGAAAAATCAGCAGTCCTAGCAGAACAGTGTAACCCTGTCAATATGGGAACAAAAGCAATGCCACACATCACCTTCTATGCTAAATCACTTCTTATGGAAGAACAAGAACTCTTGGTTGCATTCCTTAAATAAAGAAAGGTAAATTTTGCATGGACTTATGCTGACATGCCTGGGCTTGATCTAGAGGTCGTAGTTCATCACTTGGTTGTATATCTTGAAGCAAAACATGTGAGACAAAACTGAGAAAGATGCATCCCCAAATAGCCTTGATAGTCAAAATGGAATTACAGAAGCTCTTGGATGTAGGATTCATAAGGCCAATTGATTATCTAGAATGGGTGTCAAATCTTATACCTGTTTCAAAGCCAAATGGGGGCATCCGCATCTTTACCAATTTCAGAGACATAAACAAAGTGTGTCCTAAGGATGAATTTCCACTACCAAACATCAAAATGATAGTGGATATGATGGCCAGACACGAGATGCTATCTCTAATGGATGGGTTTTTTGGATATAATCAGATCATGATAGCAAAAAAGGATCAACACAAGACATCGTTCACATGTCCGTGGGGAACCTACTACTAGAATATGACGCCATTTGTGCTATAGAATGTAGGAGAAACTTATAAGAGAGACATGACACTGATCTTTCATGACACATGTTCCATAAAACTGTGGAAGATTATATGGATGACTTATTGGCTAAATCAAGGAAAAGACAAAACCACATACCAACTTTGAGCTCCATTTTTGATAGGTTGGAAAAGTACAAAGTCTATCTCAACCCAAAGAAGTGTGTATTTAGAGTACAATCAGGTAAGCTCCTAGGGTATATTGTGTCAATGAGAGGAATCAAGTAGATCCTACCAAAGTCAAGGCAATCCTCAAAATGGAAGCACCCAGGACACTAAAGCAAGTAAGAGGCCTATAGGGAAGACTCTAGTCTATTTGCAGATTCATAACACAGTTGGCAGAAAAACAAATCCCATATTCTCATCTACTCCACAAGGGGGTAGCATACAAATGGGATGACAAGTATGACCAAGCATTTAACAAAATCAAGGAATTCCTACTCACGCCACTAGTTCTAATGCCACCAATTCTAGGAAAACCATTAATCCTATACATCTCAGCAACGACAGCTCTCAGTGCTCTCTTAGCTCAACATGATGAAAATGAAAGAGAGAGAGAAATATACTATATCAGAAAGACCATGGTAGGACACGAGCTAAAATATACTCCTATTGAAAAGGCTTGTCTAGCAATTGTATTTGCAGCTCAAAATTTTAGACACTAAATATTGGCACATCACATCAAGCTAATCGCAAAGATAGATCTGCTCAAATACCTACTCTCCAAAGCCACTCTCACAGGATAGACAACCAAGTGGGTTATGATCCTAACATAGCATGACATTGAATATGTGGAGTGCAAGGCCATCAAATGAGAATTAATTTCAGACCAGTTGGCGAAGGCACTTATATATGCAAAAAACCCACTTGTTTTAGAATTCCCTAATGAATCAATTTTCAACCTAAGTGTGGCAGACCACTGGGAGATGTATTTCAACAAATCCTACATGCAACATGGGTCAGGAGTGGGAATTTTTTCATCACTCCCCAAGGAGACTACATACCCAAATCCTCAAGCTGTCTTTCCCATGTACAAACAATATTGTTGAATATGAGGCTCTCGTTATATGATTGAGAATTATTGCACAATGGAGGATCATGGCACTAAGGGTATACATAGACTCTCAACCTATAATCAATCAAGTCAATGGAAAATACCAAAAAAAGGATGATAAGTTGACTCCATACAAGAAATTGGTAGAGAGCCTCAAGGAGTCATTCATTGATATTACATTCAAAAAACTACCTAGAGAAAACAACAGAGTAGTAGATGTGATGGCTACAATTTTACCACTCTTGGAAATCCCGCACAACATCCCAAAGCAAGAATTCATTTTAGAGAAACCTCTCATACCAGCATTCGAGGTACCAAAGTTTGAATTCGTGTGTGAACTTGTTGGTCCCAGTGATCCCTGGTATCATAACATTTACACCTACTTGAGAATAGGAGTCTTTCCCGTTGATGTAACCCCAAACCTTAAATGAGATTTTGTCAAAAATTCTTCATGTTTCATCATCCTGGGAGAAACCCTCTACCGTAGGAGCATCAAAGGGACCCTATTACATTTGCTAAATACTAAGGAAGCCCTGATTGATTTAACTAAGGTACAAAATGAAATTTGTGGTTCGCACTTGAGTGGTATGACCTTGGCTAAGAAATTACTGAGGAAATGATACTATTGGCCCATAATAGAACAAGACGCACATGAATTTGTGAGAAGATGTTTGTAGTGTTAGCAACATGGGGACCTCATCCATGCACTAGCTCGAGAGCTCCATCCCATTATCACACCCTAGCCCTTTTCACAGTGGGGGCTTGATCTCATTGGTAAAATAATCCCCACCTCATCCAATGGCTATAAATTCATCATTACCACCACAAAGTAATTTATAAAGTGGGTTGAAGCCATTCCCATGACCTACATAACTGGAAAGTAGATATCCAAGTTCATCTTGAATTACATTATATATCGATACGATGTATCTCAAGCCATTATCTCAGATAATGGGACACCTTTCAAAAATCAGGACGTTCGTGACTTATGTGAAAAATTCAAAATCCAACATCACTTCTCCACTCTGTATTACCCCCAAGGAAATAGCCAAGCAGAAGCCACCAATAAATCCTTAAGAAAATAGTCAATAACACCGATCATGACTAACATCTGTAGCTAAATACCACCTTATGGGCCTATCGCATTGGCATCCACACACCAATAGGTGCCACCCCCTTCTCCCTAGTCTACGGATCAAAATCCATTCTCCCCATTGAGATCGAGCTTCCATCCCTGAGGATATTAGTACAAAATCTCATTACAAATGAAGAATATAGGGTCTCACGACTTATTGAGTTGGAGCTACTGGATGAGCGGTGCATGGATGCCCTAAACCATCTATAGGTATATCAAAATCACCTCAAATATAGCTATAGCAAGAGAATTAGGAGGTGGACCTTCCAAATCGGTGAGCTAGTACTGAAAGAGAATCAAAAGAACGTGCCAAATCTGAATAGCAAGGGAAAATTTGAACCCAACTGGTTGGGACCTTTCATCATCATAGCGAGCTATAAATCAGGGGCACATTAGTTATCAACACCAAAAGACAAACCTCTACAGGAGCCCATGAACAACTCCCATCTCAAAAAGTTTTATGCCTAAAATCTTTCAAGGTATAGAACCAAAAAATACAAAAAATCAAAAAATGTCCTGAAAAATGGTCACCCTGATGAAAACCTGGTAAACAGGCATCTTGGTGACAACAAAAAAATTCAAAAAATACAAAAATCCAAAAAAATCAGAAAAAAGATTAAAAATAGTTAAGAAAAAAATTGTCCTATAGTGAAAATCACTTCGGTGGCGCTTTGGACAAGTTCCTCAGTGAAAACTTGGAAAACTAGCGCCAAGCGTAAATAAAGCACTCTCCATCCACCAAGATCTTCACAGTTTATTCTGCACACTTACTTATCCATTACATTACATTTATCCTTCCACCATCCGTTCGCGTCCATACCATAGCTTGATCTTGTGTTCATATCATGTTCTACCCTAGTACTGCTTGGCACATTCCTAAGGTCATTTTGTCCTGCCCTTATCGATGTAGTCTATCAGATCACATTGGGGGCATGTTCTTGTACCTACATTGGATCAAATTCGTGTATATTCTTGTGATCCTCCTTAAAATTAAAAAACCCAAAAACATTCAAAAAATCCAAAAACATCATAAAATAAAAAAAATCCAAAAACATCCAAATCATATCAAAATTCAAAACATATCAAAAATATAAAAAATAAAAAATGGAGTCATCCATCCAAACTACATCGTCTTTGAGCTTGAATGTAGGCAAGGTTGATCTTTGATCATCCCCCAAGACACCCTAGGTTAGTCCTTTAGGCGTCCGTCATAATAAAATGGAAACCCATTTGCCCATCTATCTCATTAGTACTCAGGTTTGTGTCAGTCAAACTACGTGATCTCTACATGTATAACATAGTCAAGGCTAATATATTGATCAGCTCTTGAGACCCTTAGGATAGGTCTTTAGGTTAGGTTCTTGGTCAAAATCTTGAAAAAATTCCAAAAAATAACCTCAAAACATTTCAAAATTCCAAAAACATCCAAATATTTGAGAAAACCCAAAATGGTGCATCCATCTCATCTCGTTTTCACCGAGATAATCACCACTCATAATAAATCATCATCATCTTCATCCTTTGGTAAGTCAATCAAAAGCAAGTCTAGCAGGTTTAAAGGTAAAAGCTCAATCATCAAAGTCTCAAGTCTAGGTCAGTAAGTCAACAAGTTGGTGAACTCTTGGTATCAATAGCTTATCATCTAGTCAATCTCATCATCACCTGATCACAACATTTCCTAGGATGCATCCTTCCTACAATGGACATCAACATCATGCATCACCTTAGTTTAGTCTTGGCTAGCGGTATGAAAAACATTAGCTTGTTTGTTTATTTTATCTGGTATTTTTGACTTATCTTATTGTGCTCATTCTGATGACCTCTCGATGATGTCCATACAAAAGGATTTAGAGAGAAAGGAATGGGGCAATGATCATTATGTTTTTATCTACTATTCTTGTTGGATATTCTTGTAAAATAACTTCATCATATGTGCTTTGTTTGGTTTGTAGGGAAGGTTTTTTAGGTGTCTTGTTGACCACATAGGAAGGCTTGATTTTCTATGTTTTGGTCCGAGATATTTAGAATATTTGAACTACATTCTAAATAAGGTTTCGTATGTCAAGTGTGAATAGGAATAATCCTATCTGATTGTCGAGTCAAGGTCCATCACACTAGGTACAACACCATCCTGGTTCTTTATACCTTGATGCATTGCACCTACATGTGTTATCAAACATAAAGTAATTGGCCCTTTTAAAATCCCAACTCTTGGTAAGAAAATCATCATCATTGGAATTAATAATGATGGCTTGTTGGATCTCCTTTCTTTTGCCTTCTTTCCACACTAGCATGGTACCATGACAGTTAATCAAAAGCATCGCCACTGCATCCGCCCTGCATCCACAAATCATCAGCATAACGCATATTGCATATCATATAGGAAAAGTAACCACATCACATCATTTCATTTCATGTACTATCATTATCATCTTAAGTTATGAAGAATAATAGAGATTTTTTATTCTAAACATCTTAAGAAATCAATGCATTCATGTCATTACATCACAACATCCATGGATCATAATGCATAATCAAACCATCACATATCATACATCATCATAATCATTTTACATAGGGAAAAGAAACAAAGATATTATCATCTGTCATAATGCATCGCATGAAACATTAACGCCATAATATAAATCATCCACATATCATAAATGCATCCATACACTTAACCATAGAATGCATAGAGAAAACAAAAAACAAAATGCATCCATAATCATTATATCACATCATCGTATCATGTAAAAACATACATCATATTGCACAGCATAAATGCATCTCATAGCACATAAGAAATTAAAATGCATCCATGCATAAGACATCTCGTAAATTGAACCATCTCATATATATCATGAAAAATATACAATGGTCATGGTACAAAAATTAGATCAAGTGTGTATACATTAAAATATATGATACAATAGGGGCAATGACAATTGGAGCCCATAAATAAAAAATGAATAATGTCTGTGATCAAGGCTAGCCTTGCTGGTTGCTGCCCTCTCCTACCTTCCTCTCACCATGATCCTCAGGAGACCTCATCCCTATCTACTATGAGAACTCTGGCATCTGGCTGGCTAGTGGCACTACCTATCTATAATGCTGCCGATAATACTCAGCCTCTCTGACTGCCTCCCTATATGCTTGAATGGAAATTATACGGCCCTGGGATGAGGAGGCCATGCTCTCAAGCTGTCTGCACTGACAAATCTCCTAGTCTCTCTTAGACTTGGCCTAATCTGTCTCTACTGTCAGTGCTGAGACCTACTGTCAAGCCTGATCTCTCTCTACTGTCAAAATTTGAACCTAACCCTATAGCTGTTGAATCAAGGTGTCTCTGTGGTCTGGCTGTGTTGGTGGTCGCTACTAGGGGATCTCTCTCTCCCCATCTCTGGGCTGGTCTAGAGGTGGTGTCTTTGCTTGTGGTGGTGTACATTGTACCTGGTCTCAGGGTGGTATCTGATGTGGAGGTGGCCCACCTCCTTCCCTATCTCCATCCCCATCCCTATCACCATCACCCTCGCCTCCCTATCCCTACCCTCTACAGGTTGATCTGCCTCTTGGTCTCCATCTTGGGAGTATCACACGTGGAACTGTCAATCTCAAAGGGGGTCTAAACCAATCTCGATATGCCTATGTGACCCTTGCATCTGCCTGCCCCTAACCATCTTCAAAGGCTAAGTGTGAAAGTGATTTGAAAATGACCCCTTAGGGTGCCTAAAAATTAGGGGTTTTTGACCTAATTCAGCCACGTAGTTAGGCTTTTGGTCCCTCGATCTTGTTTTTTCTTGACCAAAGGCCATTTTGCATCATTTTTGGCATTTTAATGTGTTTTTTGGCATCCTGGAGCTTTTCTAAATGCATCGGCCACCTTGGTTTCATTTTTCGCAAGATCACCCAAAAATCCAAATTTTCGTTCGATCTCTCGAGGGGGCAATATACCAGCATAATTCTTCTTGCTGGGGTAGTAGTGGGGCATCTAAAAATGAGAAATTTTTTGAACTTCGATCACAATAGTTTATTCTTTGAACCAACACAACAGGTGCATTACTTCAAAGAGGGGAAAAATGTAGACACAAAAAATGTATCGACACACTTGATCCTGATTACTAACAGTGTTTCATCCTAAATCATCTTCTTAGCTTGTCATCACTTTTCATCCCTTAATTGAATAATTTTTTTTTTATCTAATTAAGTCATTCTTCCCTGTTAATTAAAATAATCAACCTGATTTAATTAACCCTATGTCTCTATTTAATTAAATAGGTCATTTTATTTAATTAAATCCCTTAAGTCATCCAGTTAAATTAAATAAATTAAACCTTATTTAATTTAATCTAACATCATCCCCTTTTAGTTAAATAAATCAAAATCTTTATTTAATTAAAGCCTAAACAATTTTCTTCTCAACTTTGATTTAAATAAAATCAGAAAATCTAAATCAAATTTGTCACATCATTTAATCTCTTATTAAATTGATCAAATCTTGATTAATTTAATCCAAATCTCTTAATTTCTCTAGATTCTACCACTTGCACATGAAAATACATTTAATTGATTTATTAAATCAACATGCCATATTTAGGGAATATTCCTCCAAATTTGAAATCTCTGCAAGTGGATTTGTACATCCAACAAAGCATTCATTCTCCTCTTACATGTCCTTCTGCATTGAGTCAAGTGGCATTTAAGTCATTTCATAAATTTGAAAATCCACCTAAAAAAATTTATTGGCCCATTCATCAAAATGTGCACAACCTTCCTCCACTCACATCTTGACAAGTGGCACTTGGTCATTGGATGTTGAATGATCCCACATTAGTCCATTTTTTCTATTCTTCTCTCAATCTCATCTATAAATGAGAGACTTTCCTTCTCATTTAGGGACACAAAAATTGAGAGCAAAGTTATCATCTTCATATTTAGAGCAATTGCATTCATCTCCATGAGCATTTTCCATTATCATAGCTAGGTTATTGCAGGTTTTATCAAGAAATCATATTGTTCTAGATCATCAAAGTGGATCAATCTTCATCAAGTTTACAAAGGAGTTGGAAAATGACCAATTTCTACACATAATTGGCACCAATTCCTCTATGGGATTGAGGATTTGCATGCTCAATTAGGATTTCATTTGCTTTCCATGTTTTATTCTTCATTTTCCTATTTTTGAGCATTGCTAATGAATTTCATGGGGAATCTTCTAACTTGCATATGGATCTAATTATGTGTTTGTTTCTCATGTTTGTGCAAGTTTAGGATTGGGGTTCACAATCCTATCACAAGATAATCCATCACCTACATTGCTAGACACTGGGGGAAAATGATTTCATCTTGCTTTAGAACAAATTTTGATCTATGTCTTCTAACTCATAGTGTGATCTAGGCATCATCCCATCAACAAGGTATCCTGCTAACATATCCTCTACACATAGAAATGAGATATCAATCCAAGCTATCAATGTTGTTTACCTAAAAACAATTCACTTGTTGAGTCAAATGTTCAAACTACGTGGTCTCTACGTGTACAACGTAGGCAAGGTTTAACTTTGATCAACCCTTGAGGCCCTAGGTTAGTCCCATTAGGTTTTCATTAGAATTTATTCCAACTTAGTTAAAAAAATACAAAATCCAAAAAAAAACATATTCAAAAAATTCCAAAATCCAAAAACATTCACAAAATAGAAAAAAACCCACAAAACTAGTAATCGAATCAAATAGATCTCGAATTTGTCTCTCACTTGGCTGTAGTGGTTTGAGGACCATTTGCAATCATTTTAAACTAGGATGTTAGGGTTTCATTCTAAACATGTCAAGCAACATAAAATGACACAAGACATGATGAAAACTGGCATTTAGGATGACAACAAGCAAATTCTAACAGGGTTTAAATGAAACAAAGGAAAATGCAAGCTCATGACACCAATGGAAAATTTAACTACACAAAAAAACTGAAAACCACCTACACCATTGCAAAGATCATGAAATTCTACCCCATTTTTAAAAAAAGCACTAAAAATTACTTTTGTATCACCAAGATATGGTCGTTTGAAGATAGGGTAAAATTAAAAGTCACAGAGCAAACAAAAGCGAGATTTTAAGACAACTACATGAAACAAAAGTGAGATTTTAAGACAATTGCATGAAACAATAGCGCAATTTAGAACTGCATAGTTTCAGGACAACTGTATGAAACAAAAGCGCAAGTTTATGACAATAGCACAAATTTTAGACAAAAGTGCCAAAACCGATGCAAATGCAAAAAAATCACTAGAAATTTTCTATTGACTCAAGAAACTTTACACACGCATAATGAGAACGTAACAAAAAAAAACCAAAAGCGACAAGGTACATACTACAAACCGATGCCTAAAGGACATCCAAACTCTCGAAATGAATCCACATGATATGAGGATCCCTAAATCCTCGCAATAGCTCCTTGACAATCGACAAAACAAAAGCATTCAGATAACTTGAAAACACAACAAAAACAAAATCAAATAAACATCAAAAAGCACAAAAGAATTTGAAAAATCTCAAAAAAACTTATTTCCACCATCACCTATCAACAATAAAGGTTCATCCATAATAAAAATATCGTCACACTCACCCTTTGACAAAATAGACAAACAAACAAAGCAACATCAAAACCTAGAACTTTCAAACAAACAATCACAAGGATTTGAACACAAGAAGACAAAAACAAAGCCAAGTATAACTTCCTATCTATTAAAAATCCCAACAACATCTTGAGATGTCTTAACAAATCCGTTCCTATGATAGACATGATCAACACCAAATAATAGTTCCATAATAGATATAGCAAGTGATACAACAACTTTGTTTTTTATCTTTTTGTAGTCTTATCTTTTTTATTTACATTATTGACTCATTCCTAGGATCTCTCGAGGATGTCCATAAGGATTTAGAGAGGAAGGAATGAGGGCAATTGAGCATCATTTTTTGGTTTTTCTATTTGTTGGATATCTTTGTAAAACTACCATGGCGAATACTTGCTTTATTGAGTGTATGCAAGTTGTGTTGAAACAATTTGTGTAGCAGTTGCATGTTAGGTATTTCATACCTCTTTGTGTAAATGGTTTGAAATTCATGTAGCAGTTGCATGTTAGGTATTTCATACCTCTCTATGTAAATTGTCTGAAATTCATGTAGCATTTTCATGTTAGGTGTCCTATACCCTTTTGTGTGACTGGTCCGAATTTTTTTTAACACAACCCAACTATATACTTTAAAGAAAAATTTTGTATCTTCGGTATGAACAAGAATACTCTTTGTTTGTAGAGTCAAAGTCCATGCAATGTATACAAAGTCACCTTGGTCATTGATACCCTGGTGCATCATATCTGTTTGCTACATAAAACATGATTGTTCAAACAACGAAGCCTCCAAGTAAAGAAAAAGAAACTCATCAATGACATCACATTCTTACTAACATTTTCTTCTAATATCATCCACTTTATTCTATCTTCTCAATCTTACTAAAATTTTCTTCTAGTCAAACATTTCTTCTGCCAGTCCTTGCACTTAACACATCACATCAGCTTATCAAAAAATTTGGTTCATTATCTAGAATTTTCACCAAATTTCCTGAGGGGGCACCATCCATGCTATCCTTTTTGGGGCATACTAGGGAAATGTTATTTGAAACAAAGCAACCAGTACTTTGTATCAAAGAGGGGAAAAATGTAGACACCTAAAAATGTCCTAGCTTGTGAACTAGCATTTTTGGCACTCATATTCATCTATTAATTGAGTGATTTAACATCATTTAATTAATTCATCATTGAACAACATCGAATGGTATCAAATAGCATCAAACAACATTGAACAACATCGAATGACATCGAACAACATCGAACAAAATCGAATAACATTGAACAACATCAAGCAACATTGAACGACATTGAACGACATCGAACAACATCTGTGGAACATCATCTCCAATCACCCCATAACACTTCGAAATGACTCGAAATCATCCTGTAACACTTCAAAATGACTCATAATCATCCTGTAACACTTCAGAATGACTCAAAATCATCTCGTAACACTTCAAAATGACTCAGAATCATCCCATAACACTTCAGAATGACTCAGAATCATCCTATAACACTTTATAATGACTCAGAATCATCCCGTAACACTTTAGAATGACTCAAAATTATTTTGTAACACTTTAGAATGACTCAGAATCATCTCGTAACACTTTGGAATGACTCAGAATCATCTTGTAACACTTCAAAATGATTCAAAATCATCTTGTAACACTTCGGAATGACTCAGAATCATCTCGTAACACTTCAAAATGACTCAAAATCATCTCGTAACACTTTGAAATGAATCAAAATCATCTCATAACACTTCAGAATGACTCGAAATCATCCCGTAACATCTCAGAATAACTTGGAATCATCTTGAAACATCTTGAAACAACTCATAATCATCTCAGAACAACTCAGAATCATCCCTTAATATCTCAGAACATCTCAGAATCACCCCAAAACATCTTAGAATTATCTCGTAATATCTCAGATCATCTTGAAATCATACCACAACATTCCTAAATAACACCACATCACATGACATCAAAACGACATCAAAAAATCTAATTCCTCTATTAATTGAATAATACAACATTATTTAATTAATTCACTTTATCATCATTTCAGACAAATTGAATAAATTTTAGTTATTTAATAAAGTCCCAAAAACCATAATTCCTCTATTAATTAAATAAAACAACATTATTTGATTAATTCACATTTCATCATTTCGACCAATTAAATAAATCTCATTTATTTAAGAAAGTCCTAAACCCACTTTATTTTGTCCTAATTGAGTAAATAACACCAATTATTTAATTATGTTGCTAAATCACCATATTCCCTTAAGTGGATTAAATTATTAAATAATAATTTAATTACGACACCTTCCCTCCAAAATTTGAATAATTAAATCAAACCATTCAAATCAATATCAAAAATCAAATCAAACTAATGCAACTTTGTTTGCAAAAGTCAAACTTGATTTGCACGTTCAACTCCAAAAATAAATTAATTAATTAAATTAATTAATTCATATTCCTCACCCACTTTTTGATTGATAAAATTATGATTTTTGACCGAGCAATCTAATTTGTTAACTAAGACATCACATTCCTAACTAAGCCATCACAATCTTGATTGATCAATCTATTCTATTAACTGATCAATCAGATCCCTGACTGGCCAATATGTTTCCCAATCACACAAATTGTGCAATCAACTTTTCACAATTCTCTCATGTCTAAATCCTCTCAACACACTCTGACCATTGATATGGATATTCTTCAAAACAATCTTGATCGTCCATTTCAAATTTCATTTTCTATTTAACAAATCCCTTTCCCCACAAATGAGGATCAGAGAATCAACATACATTGAGAAATGAAGTGTTGTCAAGATCATCATTGAGAGAGCTTCATCCATTATCTTCGATCAACCAAACACAACAAGAATTCATCCACACTTTGCACACGAACTTTGGAGGCTTTGCTATGATAAGAGCAATCCAACATCAAGTGAATACACTCCTCTATGGGATGGTAAAAGCTATCATTTATTTTCATTTCATCTGGTAATCATTAGGTTCCTCATCATGTTTGCAATAGTATAGTTCAATCTCATATATGTAGGAGTTTTTAGATTTTATATTTTAAACTTTTTGGTTGTAGATTAGATTTCTTTGTCAGATCGCTTTCTTATCCTTGGATCATTAATCTAACGTCCTTTCTCACCATCACACACTTCCCTTTTTCATTCTTCCTAGAATGGTTTGGGATTGGGTTTGTGTATATCTGGAGGTCCTTTATCCCAGGATGATGCTCAACATCCACTTCCCTTTTGTCTATCAAGTCTTGTATGAGGTTCTTGAGTCTCATGCAATTGTTTGTTGTATGTCCTTTGATTTTATGGAACTCACACAAGTACTTCTCATTGTACCATGGTGTTTTAAAGCTCGACTCCTCATAGTTTGGGTGATTGTTAACCTTGATGAGGTTTTGTTGTACTAGCTTACGTATGACTATCTCAAGTGTTTCTCCTAATACTGTGAACTTCCTTCTTGGTTGATTGTATTGTCTCCATTGGCCTCCCTGATATGTAGTTTTCCTACTTGATTGTTTTGGGGATATGTAAGTTGGTTGTTTTGTGTATTATTAGGAGTATAGCTTGTTTCTGCCACTTGAGGTTTGTTTTGAGGTATATTTGGATTTTTCACATTCCATACTACTCTTGCATCCACCACCCCATCATTTGTGATGTTTTTACTCTTGGCCAAAATTCTTGGTTTCTCATTTGAATTAGAGGAATTGCCTCTTGGGTTGTTTAGCTTGATCACTCCTCTTGCTACAAGGGCCCTTTCTATGTGCAATCCTTTTTCAATGTCCTCTTCAAAGTTTGTGGGACACAACATGGTAAGCTAGTAGTTGAATTCTTCTTGGACATTTGGAATGAATATGTCAACCAGTTCCTTGTCAAGAATAGGTGGTTTTCATTGACTAGCCTTATGTTTCCATCATTGAAGGTAGGAGGTGAAGGATTCTCCTTGAATCTTCTTGATTTTGTATAGATCCATGATGGTGATGTATTGTTCTATATTGAACGAGAAGTGGGTTATGAATTTGGTAGATAGTTCATCAAATGTTTTAACTCCTAGTGGTATATGGGTGAACCACTCCATGGCATGACTAGTAAGACTACGAGGAAAGAACCTCATGAGGTAAGAATCATTATTTTGAACTTCCATGCATGCTACTGAGAAATCTCTCACATGTTCTACTGAATCTCATTTTCCTTTATATTTATCAAACTTTGGTATCTCAAAGTTTTTTGGAAAGGGAAGTATAGTGATGGAATGATCAAAAGAAGATGGACATATATCCTGAAGGGTATAAGTCTTTTTTAGTTTCCCTACCTACATGTCTGATATTCTCTTATTCATGACTTGTAGTTTCATTTCCATCTATATATTTGGTATGTTTGTTTGGGAATCCTACACGTAGTAACCTTGTCCTACCATGTTTTGGTTATAGATTAGGTATTGCAAAGGTACAAGACCTTGGTAACCATGTTGGGTGGAAGGAGGGTTTACTTCTTGTTGGATGTAAGGAGGATTAGCTCTTTGTTAAATGTAAAGAGGGTTAGCTCCTTGTTGGATGTAAGGAGGGTTAGCTCCTTGTTGATCATAAGTAGGGTTAGCTCCTTGTTGTATGTAAGGAGGGTTAGCTCCTTGTTATGGAATCGAAGGATGGTTAGCTCCTTGTTGAATGTAAGGAGGGTTAGCTCCTTGTTGTTGAATGGAAGGAGGGTTAGCTCCTTGTTGCTTTTGTGGAGGGGTACCTTGGTAGTGTGTTAGTGATACACCTTGTTATTGGGATGAGCTATACTAAAGGTTTCTCTGATAATGCATTGGTGGGTTACCTTGTTGATGGGATGAATTGTGAAGGGTTCCCTATGGTAGACCTTGTTGTTGGGATGAACTATATTGAAGGTTTCCCTAATGATTCTTTGGTGGGTTACCTTGTTGATGGGGCAAACTATATTGAAGGTTTCCCTGATGGTGTGTTGGTACGTTACCTTGTGGATGTAATGAATTGGGAAGGGTGCCCTGTGGCACACCTTGCTTTTGGGGTGAACTATAGTGAAGGTTTCCCTAATGGTAAATTGGTAGGTTACCTTATTTATGGGACAAATTGAGAAGGGTACCTTGTGGTACACCTTTTTGTAGGTATTGTTGATTGGGAATGGGACCATATGACCCACCTTATTGATTGGAAAGGGTACCCTGTGGCACACCTTGTTGTTGGTATTGTTGATTGGGAAGGGGACCATATGACCCACCTTGTTGAATGGAAAGGGTACCTTGTGGCACACCTTATTGTTGGTACTTTTGATTGGGAAGGGGACCGTATCAACCACCTTGTTTATTGGAAAGGGTACCCTGTGTCACACCTTATTATTGGTATGGTGAATTAGGGAGGGGACCATATGAATTGTTTTGAGGCACTTATTATCCTGGTGGTGGATTTTTTTTTTGTGGTACGTATTGGGATGGAACTCCTTGATACTATTTGGCGACTGTCACTTATTTGATTTAAGTTGATTTTCTATACAAGGGGTTTTCCACTAGTTGATCTTTTCCTTGTGCGAATACGGTGGCATATTTGGGATTTCCAATGGTTTGGGTATTTCTCTCACCACTAAGTTATCTCCTAAGGGAATGAGATAAGGATCTATGAGACCTTCAACATTGAAGTCTGCAGGAAATTTATCACCACTTTGTGCTAATTTGAAAAAGTAAGTGTTCAGATCCTTTCTTAGGAGTTTGTCCATCAACCTGAGCACCTTGGGATTGTTTGAATGTTGAAATAGTTCTTCATTATTTATTTATTCCTCGCTATCCCCCTCCTCTATAACCATATCCTTTGGGTTTTTGTTTTCTCTTTCTATCGCTTCTTTTTGTCTACTTATTACCTCTTTCTCATTAGGTGTTGTGTTGAATGTGGGTCTCTTTTGAGGTGTTTCAAGGTCATTTGGCATACAACCCCATGGGATAATTTCATCATTTGTGGTGTTTGTTGGTGGTATGATAGTGTTTATTTAGTTTCCTTCCTTTTTTTTTCTATATTGTGATCTTGTAATTGTCATAAAAAAATTCCAAGCTTTTGTGAACATTTTGTGACTCCTAACTATGGAAAAGAATGCTTTTATTTTTGGATTTTCTATTTTAAGGGAAATGAAATTGCATTTGTTTTTAGGATTTTCTATTTTAATGAAAATGTTTTTTCTTTTCATTTTTGGGTATTTCTATTGATTATTCAAGTATGGTTCACCCATTAAAAAGTGTCTATAAAAGTTTCTTATTAAGAGATCCTAGTTGCAGTAAGATTTCAAGATGTGTCCCTTTATAAAATTTTGACTACAATGATTCTTTCATAGATGGAATATGGATTTTCATTTAAGGATTTTATTCTTATCATAGATCATGAAGGATGGATACTTATTGTAATGCAAGAGGTGGTAATACAGGTCTTCCAACTACAAGATCTTCTTGCTCTTCCTCTTTATTTAAGATGTTTGTTGCATTTCTCCATTGGTTTGGGGTTTCTTTTGTCTAGAATATGAAGCTTCTTAAACTACTGACAATTTTTGTTTGTTCTCCTTCAACTAGTTCAAAGTTTGTTGTATGATAGCTGGTGTAAGGTTCAATTTTTGAACTAGAGCAATTGGGCGCCAAATGGTCATAAGGTGAAAGTGTCAATTTTTTGATATAGTTGTTGTGATTCTCAAGACTTTGAGGTTTGAGTTATGTTTTGGGATGACACTATTCTTGGAACTCAAAATGTTGAAAGGCTTGGATCGATAATTCACTTCTTCTTTTAGAGGATATGTTATGGAAAATATTACTAGAACTAGCCTTGAGGTTCAAGCAATTGTTGATATCTTAGAAGTGTGGGCAAGGTAATAGTCCAAGTTGGTTTGTTTTGATTTTGATTTCCAAAAGTAGGATGGAATGTTGAAATTGGATGGACTATATGACATATCTTGGGTTTCCAATTGTTATGTTTCAACAAGGATCTTAGAACTAGCTTCATACCATTTTTTCTAATTTTTAACAAAAATAGAGCAAAAGTGATGGTTCTTTAGAAGAAGCGGCAAATTGTGAGGAAAAGTGGCTAATTTTATCAACTATGGTCTAAATTTTGTCAAGTGCGCTCAGTTTTGAGAAGCAAGTGCAAATAGGAATTTCAAGTGTGGCCTCTGTGGGTATTCCTTCAAATTTTGTGATTTGCACAATTAGAAGTGAGCTTTTCTAGCAAGTGTGACCAATTTTTGGTCAAGTGCGTTGGGAAAACTTTATGAAATGTGGTAAAAAAATATCAAGTGTGGCCAATTCTATGGAAAGTGTGCTAAGTTTGTCAAAAGCAATATATTTTCTAGGTGCCCTCAATGATGGAAAGGCTATTATGACAGATGATCAATCTCACTATGGGGATGGGCAGGGGGATATAGGAAGAGAATCGATCGATCTAAAGAACCGATCTAACAATTTGTCCTTATGAACCAAATTTCCACTAGGGTGGTGGGTGGGATTTTTCGACAATCATTTCAAGTGTTGGGAGATAGGCGGGGCCCTTGGTGTCCTATCTATAGTTGGGCATGTTACTCCACATAGTAAAGTTTTTCAAACTATGAACCGGCTCCCCGATCTATAGCCTCCCACCCGAGGCCCCTTATAATAGTAGGGGGGTTGGTGGGGTGAGAAAGTTGTGGATAGTTGAGAATATTCATTAATGGATCACTTTCCCAGTCATATGAGCCAAACTTTTTCTCAATTCTAAGATGGTCCCAAAGAGAAATCAAGTTGGGTCACTTTCCTAGTATGAACCAACCAGCATATGATTATGACCTATAGTTTACTTGTTAGTGCTAGTTCCCTTCCTTGCCAGGCTCAGAGAAGCAAAGTCACTTTCTCAGACACATGCACCATTTTTTCAAAACCTAATCAGCATTGAAAACCCCATCTTGACATATGAGTTAGTTTCATTCCCTCTCATTCCCCACTCGACTCAGGTAGACATGGTCGGCCAAATATCACGCCTACCTACTTATTTATCCATCTATCTGAGTACTTTGTTAAAGCACTGGCCATTACAACTCCTATGATTTGAGTGCGAGTTGGATGGAGAAGCATCCGATAGAGGCACTCTTTATCACTACATGCCTATCTCTATGTAGTTATCCCCATCACTGACCCTACAATGATTCCCTCAGATCTGAGTCAATAAAGAGTTCGTAAATAGGTCATTTCTTGTCCTTTCCTATAGAAACAATCTAATATTTGTTTGTTTGTTCCAGCCTACTTCACTCCTTACCATTCAATCATAACATAATATCTGGTTGTTCTTGTTAGGACCATATATCAGGGAGCTCGTATCGTAACAATAGTATCTATAGTATCCTCTTCCCCACTGTTACTCCCCGTACCTTTTCCGTCAAGAAAGAAAGAATGGTTGGTGGGGTTGTGTTTGTTAGAACCCTATATCAGGGGGCTTGTTTCCTAACAATTGTATATAACGTATCTAACTCTTTCATGTTTCCCCCTCGTACCTTGTTGTCAAGAAAGAAAGAATGTTGTATCAATAGATAGTATGGGACATAGAGAAAAATCAAGCTTTTTTTAGCAATTGCAACCAATTTTTGGTCAAGCATAGTAGAAACAATAGCAAAAGTAGCCTTGTTCAATTTCATGTTCTAGTTTTCATGTTAGACGACTACATTGATGATTTTGCTTGATCTATTTCGAGATTTGGCAAGTGATATCATGCAACAATAATATCAAAAATTATGTGACCTAAATGTCTATACTTTAGGCATGTTTCCCTCCATGAAAGCTCAAAGTTGATAGAGGTAGAAATGCTAAAGATATAGTTTACAATGTTTACTTTTTCATTAATGTGACTTGAAATGTGAGCCTAAATATCCAGAAACCTTTAAAGATGTTATTTTAAGATATATTTCAGGAGTGCAATTAGATGGCTCTTTTCAAAGGACTCGCACTAAGTCAAAAGGGTTTTTATTTTTAGAACCATGTTAAGTTCTTTTTTTGATGTATTTATTTTAATGCAAGCACAGAGTTTGATGTCAAATATTTTTAATGGTTAATGGTCATTTTTAGAAAACAATATTTACACCTTAAGGAGTAGGAACGTTCTTCTTAGTAGGCTTTCCTCATGCCCTTGAAAGCAGAAGATATGACTTTATATGAAACTTTATGGGAAAATATAGAGATATGTTAAGAATGAAGTCTTAATCTCTATATTTCCACCAAAAAATGGACATGACAAGTAACTTCCCAATACACCACTTTAAAGAACCCGTTGGTAGAACTGGTTGGCCTCTACAACAAAAGGTTTTAATGACAAAAAACTGTGAACATGGTAACCAACACTCACCCGCTGGCCACTTAACGATCTTTAACTACTCTTGTTCCACTTAAGGCGTGGGATTAGGTGCAACCTGTTCTCAGCATGGCTTGAAGCTAATTTCTTATGATTTCACAACCTTTGATATATCCCACCAGTAAACATGCTTCAAGACCTTGTAATCAATTCCCCAACATGGGATGTGTCTCAAAGCAAGCCCCCTCTCTAAGGATAAAAGATAAAATGACCAAAATGCGAAACTCTTGAAAAAAAAAATTTTATCACCGAAGATCGCCAAAAATACACGAGGGGAGAGGATAGACACTTTAGTTTTCTAGACATAAAAAATACTTCATCATAATTTGATTCTTTTTAAGCACCCCGAGTGGTGGTATCCCCAAAATAAAGTGTGAATAACATAGAAAAAATATTTTTAATTGCACCAAATTGAGTTGTTCTGGAGTTCACAAAAGATATCACAATGTGCAAGACAAGAAAATGATTTGTTCATTTTTAAGCCCAAAATTGAGTGTTTTCTAGATCCTTGTCTTAATGGTCAAAAAAATAAATCGCGTGTTTGTTAAGAAATTGAAATCATTTGGTCAACAAAAAATCAAACATTCAAAGAAAAACCACTTGAAAGTTTCAAAACATCCATTTTAGAGCACTAATTCAAAGCGTTTATTTGTGGGATTCATTTTATGGCACCAAATTGAGTGTTTTCTAACTATGAAAGCTTTGAAAATAGGTTCATTTTAGCGCACTAATTTGAAAGTGTTTATTTGTGGGGTTTTTTTTAAGAACCAATTTGAATGTTTTTCTAACTATGAAAGCTTTGAAAAAGGTTCATTTTAGAGCACTAATTTGGAAGTATTTGTTTGTGGGATTCTTTTTAAGCACCAAATTAAAAAATTTCTAAGTTATGAAACTTTTAAAATTCAAAATTCTTTGACCATTCGTCTTCCCTAAAATAAACATGTTGATTTTTTTTTGGATAAACACCTGCTATACCTCTACAAATCCTGCATAAACAAACATTATTACTTTTCACACATTCAAATCAGGTACTCGTTAGTGTTAGAAATGAAAAACTAACATTCAAATTTCAGACAAAATCTTGACAGAGAAAAAGCGAAAAAACAACAATCAAAAGTGGTCTCTATCAGAAATCAAAAGCACTAGAAAAAGTCATAAGTGTCTATTTTTTAAAGAAGAAGCGCAAGAAAAAATTAAAAGAACATTTGTCAAGAATCATAAGCGTAGGAAAATGTCAAAAGCGCCCAAAAATGTGCTAGGTGCACTAGAACCATGGAGTCAAGTGTAAAAAATTTATGCAACCTTTAAGTGAAGATTTCTCCAGTGCACTTCTAGAACCTGCAACTTCAAATTTAGCTCATAAAATCGTTAGTGCTAAGGATTGTGGTCCCACTATGCATGCCAGAATGTGTAAGGGGGAAATTAGGAAGATGCAAATAGATCAGGTTGATGATTAGAAACTAATCTAAACAACAAAATATTAATTAATTTATGCCCATTACTCACAAAATGTAACTATAAAATTAAGAATTCAAGAATCAAATTGATAAAAAGAAATAACAATGAATTCAAAATGAAATAGCTTTACCATCCTATGTCGAAGTGTATCTGTATTGATGTATGATGGAATTTTCAATTCAATACAAAGCCTCCATTGTGCCTGCAAGAGCTTGAAGAAAATGCGTGCGTTGATCGAAGATGTGGTTTGAAGCTTTTTCAATGTTGTTTAAGATCTTGGCATTACTTCGTTACATAAACTGTAATTATTCTCTGATCCCTTTTTGAGAGGAAAGAAGTTTCTTATATAGATTTTGCATTTCGAAATGAACGCTTTGGATCACGTAGTAGAATATCTTGATTGATGATCAAAATATTTTGAGAGGATTTAGTTGGGCATAATCTTTGCAAATTGATTACGTAATTAGTGTGATTGAGGAATAGATTGATCTGTTAGGAATATAGATTGATTATTCAAGAAATAGATTGATTATTTAGGAAATAGATTAAGAAATTGGTGGTTCGTAATTTACTCAATCAAGAAAGTGGGTGAGAATAATTACTTAATTAATTTAATTAATTAATTCTTTTTGGAGTTGAACGTGCAAATCAATTTTGACTTTTACAAATAATGTTACATTTGTTTGATTTGATTTTTGATGATTTTTTTGAATAGTTTATTCGATTATTCAAATTTGGAGGGAAAGTGACATAATTTTTTTTTTGGCGAAAGTGGCAAGCCACTATAATATATTAATTATATAAATAAAATAGTACAAAATTTTGGTTCCGAGGACCATACCGGCAAGAAAAAATTAGTAAGAAAACCTTTGATTATAGCTCAAAAATATAAAACTACATGCTTACAGCCTACATGCTAATAGTTCAAAATTCAACATTCTACTAATAATACACCAAATAGATGATAATTCAAAATTCAGCTTTTTCTCTTCAAAACACTTTAATTTATATCCCTAAATTATCATATTAAAACTCCTAATAGCTAATAATTCAAAATTCAGCTCTTTCTTTTCAAGACACTATAATTTCTATCCCTAAATGATCATATTAAAACCCTTACCAATGACCCAAAACTATTACATATAATCCCTTTATAAGTTACCATAGAAAACCCACTAACATTACTGATTACTAGATGTCCCAACAACTGAATTTTCATCCACTCCCTCTACCAGTTGCAAACCTCTTTCATAACCCCTTCTTTCTCCAACTTTTTCTCTTGGAATTTCTAAACAAGAAGCCCATCTTGCATTAACACCATATGAATTTACATGATTTATGTTTGCAACTTGATTGTGGGAACTTGGAACATGGCTTGGAACTTGAGCTGATTGAACCCGAGCATGACTTGGAACTCGAGTAGATTGAGCATGAATGTTTTGAACCTTGTCCTAAGTTAGAACAAGGGAATTTACTCTAAGCTACAAGTGTAATTGTAGAGTGCGGCTCATGAGGTGTGAAGCTTTCTCTTAGAGGAAAGCTAGAGCATAATATTTTTCCTTTATCTCATATTCCATCACCGAGCATATACTTCACCGATTCTTCCTCAAAGCATGCAGTAGAACATTATCGTTCTTGTACTACATAGTGAGTCTAATGGTGTTGAAGATCTCCTCAAAGCCCTAACACCTTTGAAAAAAATCTCTAGGAAATAATCCACCAATAAACCGTTCTTGAGAGAAAAAATTGTATTGTCGGGCTGCTTGAAGGATAGCATTGTCAAGCAAGAATTGAAACCTGGCAAAATTTCTAGCCAAATCTTCAATTTCATTCAAGGACTGTATCAAATCCAACACATTGGAGAGAAAGATGGAAATCACTTGGGATGGAAAGAGAAGGTGTCGAGTAGGAGGGCTGGTAACTTCAATTCCCAGAATTATGCGAATGCATTCTTCTACTCGTGCATTATCTACCCTAAACATCATTTTGAGAGAATCCTGTGTGATGTATTCTTCAATCAGATTCTCCCACAATTTGACTGGAAAAGAAACCCTGAGATTCCATGGATGAAGAGCCATACTTCAATAGAGTACTATCACTTCCAATTACCTATAAAAAATGGCACTTTCTACTACCTGCTTGATGTGAAAATGAGACTAGAGGTCGCATTATTAAAATCGTCTTCTACCTAAAGAATGATGCCTTCTCACAATGAAGAGAAATGTGAAGGACAAATCAATTAAAACTGTTTTGCACCCTCAAATGCCAACTCATGTAAACCGAAGGCTGAGAAATTTGGTGGCAATAATCACACTGTCGATCATGATTAAAATGTACTTTAATGTTATAAAAAAAGAAAGGTGACTAATAATAATGAAATGATGTGATCAAATTGGTATATTTCCAACATCATCAGGTGGTAATAAAATGTCCTTGTGACTGGTGTGAGCAGATATATAAATTTTAAAACATCATCACTGCTTGCAACCTCTACCATGTGATTTAATTCCAAATCACTTCAGACTTTTCAAGACTTGTCTACGATGGAAGTAATGTTGCTAGCAGAAAAATGGAATTATACTCCTTTTAATAACAATGAATCAAATAAAACCACCTCTAAAAAGTATGCTCTAGCCGTTAGTGCTAGGGAACTCTCTATTTACTTATAATTTCCTTCAATTGAGGAAAATTCTCCAGATCTAGATTATTTTCTAAGAGAAATAATTTTGTTCTATCACAACCCAAATTAGCTAGGTAATATGCTAAATTGTTACCCTCTATATACATGAGAAATATGGTAACTCTCAAACTCTTCTAACAACTTCCAAGCAATCTGCAAAACATATCTAATAGACTAATTGAAACATGATTTCTCTTTGCAAGTATTTATTATTATTAGTGAATCACCTTGTATATGGATGGCTTTAATTTGAAGATGTTTTGCAAGTAACAAACCTTGAAGAAGTGCCAAAGACTCTGCCATATTGTTGGTTCCTGGAGGAAGAATTATTTCTCTTGTTGCCTTGATAGTACCTTTTGAGTCCCGAATATAAATACCTACTCCAGATGTGCCTCGATTACCCCTAGATGTTCCATGAAAGTTTAGTTTATAAAAACCCTCCAACGGTGGTGAGCATTTAATTGTGCCTCTATCTACTTTTGCATTATGGGGCTGCTTCATGCTTCCTTTAAAAGGCAACATTATAATTTTCCAATTTTTCAGGATGCTATTATCCCAAGATGAAAAAATTGCTCCCACATTTTTATGGTCTTGAACCCACAAGGTTACCACCTTTGAAATTGATTTTTCAATCAAAACATGAACTGTATGTGAGGAAGATGGGGATTTTCTAAATATGCACTTGTTTCTGTCCTACCATAGGGCACATACTACTAATTTTGGTATAGCTTGCCATATGCATGCAAAAAATGAGTTCTTATATAGTACAACCCAAGCAGAAAATAAATCCCATATTTTTTTTGGTAAGGGAGAATAATAGTTCAGTTTCTTAAGAAGAAATAACCATCATGATTGAACAAAAGGACATTGTAAGAATAAGTGATCATGGTCTTCAAAAACTTGGTTACATAAAGAACATTTGAAGGGTTCTGTGATTCCCAACTTGGTTAATCTATCACTTGTTAAGGTTCTCTTTCTCATTACTAATCATGTGAAGCTGTCGGCCTTTGGCAATACAATACTATTCCAACAAAACACATACTCCCTATGAGATTGAGAGGAATCAACCCTAGTAAGGATTGTCTTGTAACCTTGTTTGATTGAATAAGAACCAGATTTGGATGGTGCCCATATTACCCTATTAGTTTTCCCTGATAAAAATATTACTTTGTTGTTTATGAGTTGTGCCAATAGATCTTGTTGAATTTTAGGTTTTTTTCTATGGATAAGTCGTTCCAAATCACTCTCCCTGAAGATGAATCAACTGATTTAACATAATCTATAAAATTATTCCTCACATTTGAGAAAACATTGAAATTGTTGATTATAGTTCTTGACAATTTTCCAACAGTGAATGGCCATTCCATGAGTCTGTCCAAAAATTAACTTCATCTCCTTTATTGACCTCCCATGAGATATATGATGTAATCACCTTTCTGCAAGAGGTGATGGAGTTCCACATCATAGATCCTTGAGGAGGATTAGCCACCGTGAAAATTATCTTGGGATCTTGACTGTCAAGGTATTTGGCCCTCATTAAAGAGCACCATTTCAATTCCGGTTCACTATACATTTGCCAAATAATTTTCCCATCAAATGCTTGATTGCATTTTGATATGTCATGCAAGCCCACTCCTTTTCTTTTTTTTGATGCTATATTGTCTAATGATATTAAGGGATTTTTTAGTTCCTTCATGTTTCCTCTCCAAAGAAACCTTCTTATTAATTTTTGAATTTGATCTACTACTGAATTAGGAGCCTTTAGTACTAAAATGAAGTAATTGGGGATTACAGAAAGGACAAATGTTATTAGGAGAATTCAGCCTGAAAAAGACAACCATCTTGCTTTCCATGCACAAATTCTTTGTTTCATTCTTTCAATGACCTTAGTCCAATAAGTTGGCTTGTTTGTTCCCATGAAGAATGGGATACCTAGGTATTTGCATGGAAGTTCCGCTTATTTAAAATCCAAAATTCTGATAATTCTCCTTTTTATAGAAGCCCTAGTATTGAATACATAGATTTTTGACTTTTGTGTGTTAATTTTTGTCCCAGATACCCATGAATATTTATCCAAAACTTCCTTTATTTGAACTGCCTCTGAAAATATTGCTTTACCATATAATAAGGTGTCATCTATAAATAGATTATGAGTAACTGATTTATCTATTTTTGGAATATGATTTCCTTGCCATATGCCCTTGGAATTCTTCTCTTTTATAGCCCTGCTTAATGCTTCTTCCATAATTATAAAGAGAAAGGGTGATAATGGGTCACCTTGTCTTACACCTTGCGTAGCCTTAAATAATACACAAGGATAGCCATTAATTATAATTGATAAGTGGGCACCTGATATACATGATAAGATCCACTTACACCATTTCTTGCTAAAACCAAACTTACCAAGAACTTTGATGAGAAAATCCCAATCCACCCTGCTATAAGCTTTCATCATATCTAATTTTATAATGAAAGATGGCAACTGGTTTTTTTTAATGGAATGAAGAACTTCATGAGCCACTAATGCCCTTCTGTCGTTTCTCTCCCCGAGACAAATCCTATTGCTTCTGAGATATGATCTTTGGAATGAGAGGTTGTAATCTTAGATAGATTGCTTTTGTAAATATCTTATATATTGTGTTACATAGTGAAATGGGCCTAAAATTTGCAAAGGTCTTGGTCTCTTTTACTTTTGGGAGAACAACTATATTTGTGGCGTTGAAATGCTTCAACACTATTCTTGATCTACGTGATTCCTCCAACACCAAAAGTAAGTCATAGGATTAATCAAGTTAGGGGAATAAAGTGAATTAGTGACATAATTAAATAATTGGATTTATTTAATTAATCAAGAAAAATAAAGTTAGCTTAGGACTTTATTAAATAAATGAAATTTATTTAATTGGTTGAATTTAATGAACAAGTGAATTAATTGAATAATGTCATTTTATTCAATTAATAGAAAAAATTAGGGTTTTAGGACTATTAAATAAATGAAATTTATTTAATTCGCCAAAAAAGGTGAAAAGGTGAATTAATTAAATAATGTCTAATTATTCAATTAATAGCAAAAATTAGGATTTTTGATGCTTTTGATGTGAAATGCAGTGATATTTGATGATAATGATGTAGATAATGCGAAAATGTCATTTCAGGTGTGTGATAAGTGTTAGGTCAATTTTACATGTCTATAATCGGAATATAGTTTATTCTTGTCATATTGATCTTCTCTCTTTGTGCTTTCCATTTGGCCTCTATATCTTGGTAGGCTATCTCCATATCCAATTCTAACAATTAGTCATCTTAAGTATTTTCCCTTTAGTAAACCATAAGGATCACCTTCGGTAATAATCCATAGATAGTTATTTTATAGAATTGATACACTATATATATCTAGATTCTGATCTACTTAGTATATTTTATAGTTAGCCTTATAGAGTTGTATAATATATTAGAATTATTCCAAAAGCAAGCATATTTTAGCCTACACTAAAAGCATTATGTTCTTAAATCTAACTATCTAGCTCTCTCTCCCTCCACTTTAGTCTCTAACTCTCTATACATCTCTCTAAGCATCATGTTCTTGATGGTTTATGATGGAGAGTTGAGAGTTGAGGGTTTGGGATTAAATTCAATTGTGTAGGTTTTAGTGTTATATTATTAATGTTATGTTTTAGGGTTTAACATATAGGGTATAAGGTTTGTGTATTAGGGTTTAGGTCATAGGGTGTATAGTTTATGGTTAATGATATAGGGTATAGGGTTTAGGGTTGAGAATATAAGATTGAGTTATAAGGTTTAGGTTTGATGGTATAGGAACATTGAGGGTTGAAGGCATAAGGTTTAGGGTAGATTGTATAGGTTTTACAACCTAGGGCTGAGTGTAGGGTTTATTGTTGAGGGTATATGATATAGTGTAGAGGGTTGAGGGTATATCATTTAGGATTGAGTATATAGGGTTGAGGGTTCATCCCCTAGGCTTTAGGGCCTGGCAATATGGTTTAAGGTTGAGGGTATATGATATATGGTTTAGGTTTGAGTGTATATGGTTGAGGGTTTACTAAATGGGTAAGTGAATAGAGATGGGGGGCTAAAAAGAGGTCTTAAGTGGCCACTTTTTTTCTGAAATCAGGAAACATTGACCTTGAATGTGAAATTGAGGATAGTTACACTAAATTTTTTTAGATGCATCAAAACAAGGATTGTAGTTCTCCGAGTCTACTTTCTAAAATACTATTTTTTTAAAATGGTAGAGATTAAGGGGTTCAAAAAAGGGAGCCACATAAATTGGTGTTGTTTTTGTCAAAAAAACATAGCATAGCAACTTTTGTGGCTCCCTCAAAAGGTTAACTTTTTTTGGGTATTTTAAAAATTGCTTTGGTGAAAAATTAGCTAATATGATATAGTTTATGCCTAATATTTTTGATAATTTTTTAATGAATATTTGATTTTTTACTAATTTTCAAAGTGGACACTTCCTGAAAAATAGAATTTTGGTCGTGCTACCCCTATAAATTTTGAAAACTAATTGAAAATCATTTTTTTAATATATGTATAATGGAGTATAGTTTCTAAAAATGTAATTTATTTAAAATTTCAATGAATGGTTAAATTATAAAGAAGAAAATACCAAACACTGGTTTTTGCAAGAAAATAGACACATAAACAAAATAAATTAAAGATCAAAGGTTTAACATTGTCAAAATGTGAAAAAAATTGCATTGTTAGATAGCTAAAAGAGAGCCTAACATTACTTAGGTGTTTGATTTGTTAAACCTTGAAACACATGCAAACCTAATGCTTAGCATGAATGTGATTATGTGAAATATTATAGAATTTGCAAAAAACACATCTTTGGACATTGGGAAGGCACTCCAAGCCTTTGGGTTGGTATTCCAAAGCAAATACCAAGCCTGACGCTTGGGGATTCCCAAAGAAAGAAATAATGTGAGTGTTTTATAATGTGAGCACATTATAATGTGCTCATGTTATAGTTTTGACATGTATTTTTGTATATGTGCCCAAGAGTTTCCTAAGCAAGACATAACACAAGCGTGTTATGTCTTGCTTTGTGTCAAATGCTATCCTATTAAATATATGTATATATATTTGTATTTTTTTATGTGTTTATGCTTGTATGGCATGTATGTATGTATGTATGTATCCGTGTATGTATGCATGTATGTATGTATGTATGCCTGTATATATCTATGGTTGCTTATATGTATGTATGTATGTATGTCTTTAGAGGTAGGGAGAATTTTAAGAGAGAGAGAGGGAGAGTTTCTAGGTAGGGTGGGAGGGAGAGAGGGAGGGAGAGACCCGAGAGAGAGAGAGGTGGTGAGAGAGAGAATTGAGAGAGGGAGAGGGGGAGAATGGGTTGGAGTGAGAGGTACTTAGCTAGGTAGGGTTGGAGAGATAGAGAGAGAGAGAGAGAGAGAGAGAGAGAGAGAGAGAGAGAGAGAGAGAGAGAGAGAGAGAGGTGGGAGAGAGAGACCTAAGAGAGAGGGGGAGAGAGAGAGAGTTATGTAGGTAGGGTTCCAAAGGGAGAGAATTGAGAGTGTGAGGGGGGTGAGAGGGAGATAATGAGAGATAGGGATAGAGAGGGAGTATGAGGGAGGGGGAGTGAGAGAGAGACCTAAGAGAGGGAGGGGGTGTGGGAGGGAGAGACTTTAGATAGAGGGAGAGAGAGAGGGAGTGGGAGAGAGGGTGTTGGAGTGAGAGGTACTTATCTAGGTAAGGTGGGATGGAGAGAGAGAGGGGGGGAGAGAGAGAGTTACCTAGGTAGGGTGCCAGAGGGAGAGACTTGAGAGAGAGAGGGGGGTGGGAGGGAGAGACATGAGAGATATGGATAGAGAGGGAGTGGGAGAGAGAGGGAGTGATTGAGAGGGAGTGGGAGAGAGAGAGTGGGAGAGAGATAGAGGGAGTGAGAGAGAGAGTGGTAGGGATTGATTGAGAAAGAGGTACATAGAAAGAGGGAGAGGGTAGGAGAGAGGGAGGTAAAGAGAGGTGAGATAGATAGATAGATAGAGGCATAGGGGTTGAGGGTATAGGTTTTATGGATTAGTGTTGAGGGTCAAATGTATAGGGTAGAGGGTTTGATGTTGAAACAATGGAAAATGGGGTTGGATGCTTTCGTATGATTTAGAACATAAAGCACACCCACTTTCCAATTATCTCATTCAAGAATAACCCTATAGATGTCAATGCAAAGGATAAAGAGATCTTGCAATAGGGTTGTCCTAGGGTCTGATTGTAAACTAACGAGGGGTTCACCACCAAGTTAAGACTTGGAAAGACAAATAGAATGCAAGATGTAATGCCAAACCCTAATTTGATGCAATTCTTTACTAAATGACCTAGAAAAGTATGTAAAAAAAACAAAAAGCTACAAGATGGAATGTCTACACCTGGAAACTAGAAGGAGATTGGAAGGAACTCTAAAATGCTAGAAATTTTATATTTAATGCTAACTGGGACTCATATGCCAAGTTGGGTGAATTAGTCCCAGATCTGGGTTTCTATGTAGGAACAAGAATCTAGCAAATGGGTATCCAAATCTACAAAAATATAAATTTTGACCTAAATTGGGACTCATACGCCAGAACTGGTGAATCAGTCCAGTTAGAGTTTTCTAAAACTTTAAGGTTTGAATCTGGTCTTCAAGGTCTACTCTGTGATTCCAATTGATTTCTAGATCTGAAACCTCGATTTGCAACCTGTAGAAGTTCTCCAAGTATCTCCAATGCAAGATGACAACTTTAACAACTTTAGGCACTTTGATAACTTTCTCCAAACATGCTCTTGAATGTGTCTTTAGCCTAAAATTGCAAATCACACACTAAAGAGAGGGAAAAAAATTTTTTTGTTAGTGGATGGGGGTTTATCTTGGTCTAACCCCGTTTTGGTAATCAAACCTTAAAATGAAATAAAATAGGAATGGAGAATGATGAATAAACAAAATATGATGTTGCAACTCACCAAACCCTAGCAATGAAGTGTTGTAAACATGTATGATATGGCTCCAATGGATGTAGATCTTGAATCTTGCTTCGATAGGATACATCTTGAATGAAATTCTAGCTTGAATCATAAAACCATACATCACAATTGTTAGCTCAAAAACAAACATGATGCATTAAGAATTTTACATGATGCTTGATGCTTGAATAATGCTCTAGAACGCTTGATAATTTGTACTTGAATTCTCTTGAATTCTCTTGTAAACACTTGAATTCTTTTGTGAACTCAACTTTTCTATAAGGATGATCATTCAACTTGCTAGGTGTAAAATGAGTGAAAGAAACTTGTATTTATACCTAATTATATAAGAATTATTGAAATTACAACACTATAAAATGAAATAAGATCTAGGAGGATAAAATCCCACCAAAATTTTGAATTAATTTTGATTTTGGGCCACACAGCACTCCTTTTCCCAAGCAAGCGAATGAGTCCCATTGGGCATAATTTATGGGACCATTTTTAAAAATGCTCAGAAAGGTGTGAAACCAGGTTTGGGACCTAAAAGCCTAGGTGAGACTCATACGCCTGGTGGTGAATGAGTCTTGTATTACTAAATCTAGACCACACAACCTGAAAATGCATGAATTATGATTGGATGTTGATTTGTGTCGGGATTATCCTCGAAAAGATGCATTAAATGAGGCTTGTGGATGAAAAATGTTGCCAATCAAAGCATAAAGGATCCCAATTATTTATGAAAACCCTAGAAAAGTGTGAAAGTGTGTTACAACACTTTAAATAATGTATGATTAAGGTTAAAAAGATATATATTAGGTTCAATTAATTAATAAAACCTTCAAAAAATGTGAAAATGTGTTATAACACTTTGCAACACTTTAGCAAGGTATTATTTAAGTTCATTAGTTCACAAGGGCCCAAGACCTAATGTGATTGTGTCAAACACATTACAACACTAAATCAAGGAAACATTAAGCTTAGTTTACAAGGAGGGCCCAAACAAGCAACAAAAAGTAAAAGGGATACTTTTTTCGTTGCCACATTTTGCCCCCACTTTAGTGAGAGGATGAACTTGCTTCAAACTCACAATAAAGTAGACAAACACACATCAAGAGGGGTCCAAGTGCACCAATTCCAATAAGATAGGATGAAAACGATCAAGAGGGGTGATCAAGCCCCCAGGATCAAGATCCCATGGAAAACCAACATAGGCACAAAAGAACACACATGATAATTATATAAGAGATACAACAAGGAACAAGCATACACTACCAAAGATATAAAGAAAATGAAACAAAGTGAAAAATAAAATGGGTGGATCAAGCTTTGACCATTTTTCCATCACGATGTGGATCACATCTAGGTTGTTTTACTAAAAATGTATGCTCACTCTAAGGCAATGAAACTTCAAGTTGTCCGTTGGGTGAGAAATCTAGGAAGGTGAGACACATACACACATGGTTGGAATGTACTCAAACACATGTGAGTGGATAAGGAAAAGTTGTGCCATGATTTAGATTCTTGTCAAACCATACCAAAGTTATACCTCTTGATAAATTTGATAAGGTGCCATGCAATAATTAACTTCGAGCTTCATGAGGCAAGAAAAGCTTCGTATGCTTGAAACTC
The DNA here is from genome assembly GCA_007115665.2 of Sequoiadendron giganteum. Classification (NCBI taxonomy): domain Eukaryota; kingdom Viridiplantae; phylum Streptophyta; class Pinopsida; order Cupressales; family Cupressaceae; genus Sequoiadendron; species Sequoiadendron giganteum. Next base: position 199,512,526 of record CM021106.1, read on the forward strand.
ATTAAAAAACAAGATGGCTCCACAAGCATAAAAAGTGTATTATGCAAGGTGGCCATATAGCTCAAAATGCACATGAAAAATGTAAATAACACTCAAGGGAGTCTTGCTTAGTTCATGTGAGGTCTTTACTTAGGGAAAATTGTGGCTAATATCTCTTAGAGTGGACCAATCAAAGAATAGAAGGTTCACAACTTAGGGGATACAACATGTCACATAAAGCCACTAAGAGGAATATAATATGCTACAAGAGATCACACTTTTGAAGGAAATCGCACCCAATTTTATCCACAAAGTGAAAAATGCATCACATGAAATAAGAAGAGTACACCAATGAACCATGTAAAAGAATAATGCCAATGTATGCCCCCACTTAAAAAAATTGCTAAACATCATTCCACGAGCAATTAATTTAAATTAGCAAATGATACATTCTAGCTATAAAGAAGACATGAGAGCCAACTTGGAAATCCCTATGCCAAGTCATATGTTTCTAAATAAAACTATGCCATGAAAGAAGGAAAAGAGAGGGGTTTCCCCCAAAAATGAAAAAAACATGAGGGGTCTATGGATTTGGGTTTAGTATGTTCTTGCTATAATATTTCAGATAGATCAGAACTGTCATCATTCCCAAAATATGTTGGACTCAAGGGAACACTGAGAGGGGGGGGGGATGAATCAGTGTTCAACAAATCTTAACTTTATTAATCTGAAACTCAACCAATATGTCATTACATTAAAAGAAGGATGCAAGCATTCAAGGGAAACATTCATAACACCATGACACAAATATTTTTGTGTGAAACGCTATTATGGGAAAAACCACGGTGGAGGTTAATCCATAATTTGAGTACTCAAATAAAGTTTTACAAAGGGAATGCACTTGCATTCAGGCACACTGCCTAGAGCTCACTGCTCAAAGGGAAGGATCACTGCCTTACAAAAGTACAAAATAAAACCATCTGAAGGATGAACTGAGATAGTAGCATCTATTCATACCAGGTTACAGTTTCAGTGAAGCTCATAGATTAAATTCTAGATCTTCTTTTTAACTCTACACTCCGCTCTTCTCTGCTTTGCTCCTTTCTACTCTTCACATCACACATAGACAAATTCACACTATTATTCTCCTAGATTTCACACCATATTATCATTTTATATCTTCCCATACTTCTCCACATATGACACACACAAAAAAGATAGAGCCGATCTCATATTTATATATGCTATCAAGGATTTGATCATTCTTATGTTGGCTTCATAAAACATTTAGTTCTCCTCAAATGTTGGCCAGATCCACCACTAAATATTTATGTGCATCCTCCAAAGTTGGTTAAGACAAAGAGAGGACCAAAACAAAACATAATAGAGCATGGATAAATTTGATTAATTACTCCTTATACATCCATGATTGCTATATTCGCCAAGTCAGCCTTCTAGCATAGATAGTCAACAAATTAGTGCATTGGATCTCCTAGATTGTGTATTAGAGACTATGTATCAATATACTTCATGAATAAGCATAAAAAAACATCAAAAAACCTTCCTCAGAGATCCACAACCCAAAATAATAGTCCAGTGGAGTATTCAGATAAACTTTTATGCCTATAATTAGATGTCCTGTTCTTCACCCTATTTTGTCGGTGTAAACCAAAATTGTATTGTAGATCTGATGCATGGCTTAGGTTGCCAAGATTTCCATGGTTTCCATCAATGATAAAAATTATAGGCCATATGCCAAAAATATCTCCCTTTGGCATTGATGGCAACACTTAGTGAAAAATGACTAAGTGTCGGAATCATTATAAGTATGATGCCAAGTTTCACTGCATTTTCTTCCCCTAAGATTTATAAAGCATTTTTCACTGCATTCTCTCCCCCTTTGACATCAATGAAAAAAATAAGAAAACATATGCCAAAAAGAAAAACCACGTGTTCAAAATTTTCAAAACTTCAGAATATATATGCTGACAATTCTCCCCCTTTGATCAAAACTTCAAAAATTTGAAAACAATTGACTACTACTTTAGAAAATTATCTTATGATTTTTCTTCATTTTCGGAAGAAATTTCTTCCAAGCATCTATTGTGATCCCAATGATAATGATCAAACTATTTTTCTTGGATGTTTTGTTGACAACTTCAGTTAAAGATTTTGGAATTGTAATTGCTTCTTCTAGTTTCTCACCTTTCCTTAATATTTCCACCATTTTCTCCAATCTGCATTCGGTTTGATTCTTCACCTTCCAAAGAGTGTCAACAAGTTTGTTCTTGGTAAGTTGAATTTTGGTGTGTTTAGACTATAAATCCTGAATCCTTCTCCTAATGGTGCCATCCTGATCCTGCAACATGTCAAAGCTTTTACCAATTTCATTCAACTCTATTTCAATCTGTTCCAATTTCTCTTTGTAATTACTAACTGCATGGGACCAATGGATGCAATAGCTGTAGATGTTGTTAGCTGAATTTATGCATTGCCTCAATTCATTCATTTTCTTCTTTATTTTGGTGAGTGATATTCTAAACTAATCCTTTAGGTGAGAAATGACTTCACCTTCTTCTTTGCCTTTATCTCCAGAGTTCATTGATTCTTTATTGCATTCAATCAATTCCTCAGGTAGAATGTTCTGCAAACTCTCCAATTTGATCTTGCAATGCTCAACATGAGAATTTAATAAACTTAGGATCATGTCTTGATCATATGATGGCCTAACATACCATAACCTATCAATCTTCTACATTCCACCTTCTTCCTAAATAAGTTGTTGCAACATTTCCTTTTTCAGATCATCTTCTTCCTCACTGGATTTTCTTGGTTCTGATTCATTTTTCTATGGGTCCTCTATTTCTCCATCAGATTCTTCATCTAGAATATCCACAATCTCCTTTTCTTTTCCTTTTCCCTCAATTCTAGGAACTTTCCATTCCGGAGGGTTGTATTCAACAAATTCTTTTTCTCTTCTCTGCCTTTTATCCATGCCACTGGAAGAGGAACCAACTTCCATTGTTCTTACCAGAGGGGAAATTTTTATTGAACCACACTTTCCAAGCACATTCTTAAAGAAATTTTCAAATTCTAGATCCCAATCAGCCAAGCTCTTAAAATATGAGTATATTTGTCTACAAACCAGTTCATTTGTTTTCCACACCACATTGTCAATATTTGGTAAACAATTTAGGAAATACATTACTAAGCATATGATCAAAGTACCGAAACTAAAAGGGTAGCCTATTTCTTTTCTTAGTTGCACATTCTCTATCAGTTGATCCTTTATCAACCCACATAGGTCAAAGTCTTGACCTTTGATTATCATCTTATGAGAAATATATATAGTTCCAACCAAGGTCACTCCTTTTCGGTTTCTGAAAAAGAATTTATATGAAATTCCATGTGCAATGTATTTTATAATAGGATTCTTGATTGTCGCAATTATCAGTGCCCTCTGATCTCCGATTATTCTGGTTAGGGTTTTGACTTCCTTGTTCTGGATGGATTTCTTCCTTGGTACATCTTTGACTTTGTATATTCCAATCAAAATATCAATTACCTCCTTTGAAATGGTATAGGGTTTGTCCAAAGTTACAGTATCATCATGTAATCTACTCAGGATGAATTTCACAAATTCTGCGTCCTCAAAGTATGGAATCTCATTCTAAATATCCAAATTTTTATGTTTGGCTTCACTCAATTGCTTCAATTCGATGGAAAGTAGCAAATTCCTCATAGACCTAATTTTTCCACTGTTGTATTTGTACAAAATTATTGTCCTCTTGATTTTTTCCATTTTCCTTTCACATTTAGGTTTAACAAACGCAGACTAGATTATATGAAAATTCTGAAAATAATTGAAATACTTGATAGATTTCGAGTTTCGACGGCGAATCAACTTCTCTGCTTCAAAATTCTTCTAGCGAGTGCTCTCCTTCTTCTCTTCTTCGATGCAAAGTGAAAAATGATGATTCCAACTTGACTTTTATAGTTCACACACGTGCAATAAATGCATTTTCCCTAAGTTCTTTGGGTGCTCTACTTTCTTAGACAATGAGAAAAATTCTCTTGCGGACCTATGAATTCTCTGAATTTCCTTGTGAAAGTTCTCAAAAATCCTCTACACATCATCAATACACCTTTTTGACTATTCTTCACATTCTGATAGCATCCACAGATAGGGGAGGAAAGATTTTCTTGAAAAACTCCCCCTAGGCCAGTGGTCTGAAATCAATTACCAGAAGAGTTACCGAAAGTGGGATCCGATGTAGAACCATTCCCAGTATCAATATCATTCATCCTTGCCCATGTATTCTTCATCTCATCTCTTATCTCATCTGTAGTCACTTTTCCTTTTCCTTTGTCATTTCCTTGTATATTTCTGCCTCTGTATACCAGACCTATTTTATCCATAATTTTGTCTTCGCAGAATCTTCGAATGTGACTGTATCTATTGCAATTGTAGCACATAGTACTTCCTTGTACAAACCAATCATTCGATTGATTTCTTCTTGATATGCCTTGATTAGAAATATGTCCAAATTTTCCACGTGTAACATTCAACATTTCTTCTATTGATAGAGTAGTTTGACATATTTTTGCATTCATTTGATTTGTGACCAAACTTCTTGCATTTGAAACACTAACCAGAAAATGATGAGTCTCTTGATTTCATATTACTTCTATACTAAGTAGCCATATGGCCAAAATTATTACAAGAAAAACAATATCCATTAAATTTTTGAGCATTAGGTTGTCTTACCGAATACCTTCCAACTTTGTCCATCAAGTTTCCTTGTCTAAAATTATTCTGTCTAGGTCTAGAACTCTCTCCTTTTTCATATCCAAGACCTCTCTTATCATTTCCACTCTTTTGTCCTTGAGTCAGCTCATCAAGCTTCACTGAACTGATTTTAAACTTTTCTTTGTATTAATTTGCAATGATAAGATCATTTCTAAGGATAACAATCTGCTTACCAAGTTCTTCATTGTTTTTGGATTGTTGTAATTCACTTTCCAACTGAGCGAGTTCTTCATTTATTCTTCTATGTTCATCAAATTTCTCCTTTAAGGACTGGGCTAGATTCTCTTCATTCTTCTTCCTTTCTTCAATCTGTTTAGTCAACTTCATCACCATAGATTCTATCTCATGCTTTAGGGTAGCATTTTCTGTGGAAATCTTTTCACATTCTTTAGTTATTTCCTTCAAGGTCTGATTAGAGTGATCATCATCCTTTTTTTCACTCTCTTGTTGCTTGATATGATCATAGAGATCCTTCCTTTTCTCCCTAGATTTGACAATTTGATCCTTCAAAGATCGAATGAATTTCTTAGCATCTCTAAGATTTTCTTTCAATTCTTGTACTTCTTCGTTACACTGATCAAGGTCATCAAGTGCCACCAAAAGCTGTTGCTAAAGACTACCAGAGTCCATCACATTCCAAGATCCACCTCAAGATGCTAAACTTCTTCAGAGGAAACAGATGCTTTGATACCAATTGTTGGACTCAAGGGAAAACTAAGGACGGGGGGTGAATCAATGTTCAACAAATCTTAACTTTATTAATTTGAAACTCAACCATTTTGTCATTACATTAAAAGAAAGATGCAAGAATTCAAGGGAAACATTCATAACAACATGACACAAATATTTTTTCATGGAAACCCTATTAGGGGAAAAACCACGGTGGAGGTTAATCCACAATTTGAGTACTCAAATAAAGTTTTACAAAGGGAGTGCATTGGCATTCAGGCACACTGCCTAGAGCTCACTGCTCAAAGGGAAGGCTCATTGCCTTACAAAATTTCAGATTAAAACCATCTAAAGGATGAACTGATATAGTAGCATCTATTCATGCTAGGTTACAATTTTGGTGAAGCTCATAGATTAAATTCCGGATCTGCTTTTTAACTCTATACTTCACTCTGCTCTGCTTTGCTCCTTTTTTCTCTTCGCATCACACATAGACAAATTCACACTATTATTCTACTAAATTTCACACCGTATTAGAATTCTTTATCTTCACATACTTCTCCACATATGACACACAAAAATGATAGAGACGATCCCATATTTATATCCTCTATCAAGGATTTGATCATTCTTATGTCGGCTTCATAAAACATTTAGTTCTCAAATGTCGGTCAGATCCACCACTAAATCTTTATGGACATCCTCCAAAGTCATTTAAGATAAATAGAGGACCAAAACAAAACATAATAGAGCATGAAGATATTTGATTAATTACTCCTTTTACATCCATGATTGCTATATTCACCAGGTCTGCCTTCTAGCATAGATAGTCAACAAATTAGTGCACTGGATCTCCTAGATCATGTATCAGAGACTATGTATCATTATAATTCATGAATAACCATCAAAAAACATCAAAAAATAATCCTCAGAGATCCACAACCCAAAATAATAGTCCGATGGAGTATTCAAATCAACTTTTATGCCTATAATCTAATGTCTTATTCTTCACCCTATTATGCCAGTGTAAACCAAAACTGTACTATAGATCAGATGCATGAATTAGGTTTCCAAGGTTTCCAAGGTTTCCATGGTTGCCATGGTTTCCATCAATGACAACACTTATATGCCATATGCCAACAAAATACTCATAGAACTGAAATAATGACACAAAGAGAGTGAAAACAAAGAAAAACCTTTCGGTTCAACATGAAGAGACGTGAATGTCTTAATGCCTTCTGTCATCCCCAAAATGAAAACACAAGACAAGGAAAAGGATAAATAAAATCATTTGGGTCAACATGGAAGAGACATGAATGTATCAAAACCTTGTGTCATCCCCAATAGGAAAACACAAGACAAAAGGGAAAGAAAAGATAAAAGGTTGTGATAAAAATTTTACAACATAAAGAAGAATGAAGGTACAAATAGAGGAATATCACAAAAAGAGAGAGAGAGCATCAAACATAACAGTACAATGGATCAAATTACACACATGCAATCAACCTAAAGTAGGTCACTCGCATCCCGATCATGTTCATTATATGTGGAAGGTGGACAACTAGCTAAAGGAACAATAGCAAGTGTCGAACTAGGGTCATGACCAAGTTCAACACTCTTCCTAGGAGAATTGTCATGTAAGCTCATAGACAAGGAAAATAATGTATTCAATTAATTATGCACCTCTTTGTCCATTTTAGCAACTTATTCATCATCATCTAAATTAATCACAATAGGAGGTCAAATCATAATGTCTAAGGAAGGGTTCAACTCTTGTTGTGGTTACATTATAGGATATTTTTGTTTCATCGAAGGGGGGGGCTTGTCATGCATTGCTTCAATCAAGTTTGGATTTTAATTTTCTTTGTTGTTTTCTTCATTTAACTTGCGAGCAAGGGCACAATGTCTACGCCTATGCTCTCTAGCACCTCTGTTTCTTTTAGTTTTGTTTTAAAGTTGTGTTTGTGTAGGAGTGGGTTGATCAACCATAGGATTCTTTTCTTCCCCAAGGGGAGGAACACAAGGAACCATGGGAGGTTGTTCGACCAATTTCTCTTTGACTTTATAAACTTGCTTTATTCTAGGAGGTGTAACGAGATCCATTTCATTATCTCTTGGTCTTTTGTAGGAGGTAGGTGAAGTTTTTGTTTGAGGTTGGTCTTGGTCATTTGGAATTTATTTAGTCTCAATCATGGTTTTGTCAAGGATTGTAGGCTAAGTTATAAGTTGAGGCATATTTCAAAGGGATAATTCTACTTTTTTTTTGCCTTGAAATTTTGATAGGATTTGAAAAAGAAGTCTTCTCATGGTTTGATAGGTTCTACTGGCTCAGGCCGAAAGAAATCTAAGGAAAAGTTTCCATGGGAGGGCAACGGGTTAAAGCCACTATGATGGATGGTGAAGATTTCATTTTCAAATGAAAACTTTAAAAATTTAATTACAACCAAGGGGATTGCATTTGTGGAGTGAAGCCATGGATATCCTATCTTCACATGAAATTGGTCTAACTATGGGATGATGGAGAATGAGATTTCTAATGTTTACTAATTTATTTGTAAAGGGAGGGTGATCAATCTCATCATAGGGAAAGTGAAACCGTTATGTGTCTTGATCCATGCTTTCAATTTATCATATATATCTTGATAGCTTTCATGTAGTAGTAATAATTCCTCGGTGATCACATTCTCTCCACAGACAAGATCTATTAATATCCCATTTGTGGGCTTGTCATAGATTCGACCGGCTATGTAAAGAGGACCATCGGGTGCATGTTTAAGTATATCTTGTGAGGAGAAAGAAATCTCAAGAGGATTTTTAGTTCAACCCTTACAAGGAATGACTTCTATCACTCCTACCATATCATCCATAAGATCATTATCTATAGGATCATGTTGAGTAGTATCATTGTTATCAGCATTCGTATCAAAATTCATCACATCATTCTTTGTAGTTTCACTAGATTTGACAAATGAAATGTTATGTTTAGGCATAGGGTTGGTAAAAATTTGAAAGTTTTGGTTAGGATGGGCAACATACTTATTTCCTTGATCACTAACACCTCCAATGGAAAGACAACTAAAATCAATGAGGTCTTGCACAAGATGTTTAAGATGCTTATAATATTTTGTTTCATGTCCATTTTGTCAGTCATAATGGCAATAAGAGTTTGGTCTAAATTTTGCAGGTAATGGTTTATTATGATCAGGTGTTCTAATGAGAGGCAAGGTAATCATATTTTGTTCTAGGAGTTGTGATATTGTGTTATGAAGGGTATTGGGTAAGGGAGTGAATTATCTTTTCAGGTCCCATAGCTAAAGGGTATCGCAGTTTTAACAACTACTTGGTTATTAGAATTTTGAGTTATTTGTTGAGTGGGACTAAATTGAAGGAAAACTTTGTTCTATTTTCTAAAAGGTTGGGAACTATTTTGTTTTGCGGGTTCAGACTTCTTAGTATGGCTAGAAGTGGATTTTCTATCTCAAATACTAACCAAATTTTGATAATCACAGAGGGTAGTACACAATTGCATAAAGGATGGAAATTTCATCATGGTAAGTTTATCTTATATCTTACTTTGCAAATTTTTGATGAACATATTTTGAAGGTGAGGGTCAGGGACCTTGACATCAATTTGGGAATAAAGCGATTGGTAGCGTGAGATAAATTCAGTTATCTTTTCATCTTCTTTTTTCTTACATCTCATAAAATTGGCCAAGGTCATCTTAGGAGTCATATGCACTTGGAAATGGTTGAAAAATGCCTCAAAAAGTTCATTGAATGAACAAATTGATATATTCAATAAGGAAGAAAATCATTCTAAGGCAGTATCCTTCAAAGATCTATGGAAAATCTTAGAAAAGAGTTTATCATCAAGGACAAAGTCACTACATAAGGTTGTATAAGCATTAACCTGGTTAGAAGGATCTCCCTTTCCCTCATATTTCTTGAATCTAGGAACCTCTACACCTTGTATCATTGGTGTTCATAATATCTACAAGGACAATGGACTGCTTTTGACATAATATGTAGGTGGGCCATTTTAATTTTGGTTGATGGTGGAAATTTTTTTGAAGGGATGAAACGGTTTGGAAGAGTTGATTTATAAGAGGGTCATTTCTTGTGTTATGAGATGGAGGTGAAAATGGTGGAGGTGTGTATGTGTTTGAAGGACAAGTGAATGGAATTATTATAGGTGGTAAGGTGGTAGGAGATATGATGTGTGATACCACAAAGGTACTTGGGATGCTAGCAAAAAATACCCAAGGAAGGAATCAAATTACCAGTAGGTTGCATTGTTGTTGTGACTTGAGGGTTGGTATATGTAGGTATTGAAGCAACTATTCTGGGGGGAGGAATTTGAATTCCTCCTTGTCTTGTGACATTTCTTGTAGGTAAATGAAAACTAGTGGTTGAGGTGAGGTGTTTTCCAAAAAATTGAACTATTTTTTTCACAAGGTCAAGTCCATCTTCACTTTCAAGCATGTGATGAATGTTATCTATAGTAGGGATGGTGGTAGTTGAAATGTTATCATTTTGCACTTGATGTTGTAGGTTTTCTAAGTCTTTGTGGATTTGAATTATGTTTTCTTGCGGGAAACTAGCAACCATTGTTTCAACCTGCATCACACTACTTGAAGGCAAAGAGTTGTTAAGGGTATGGCCCATACCTAGTGTACAAGTGTCAATACTAGGAGTGAAAGAGATAGATAACCCAAGATACACAATGATTGTGCTATTGCAGGATGACATGAGTCTCGAACTTCATCTCACTACAGTATTAGCAATAGGACACCAAATAATCATGTAAGGGCTACTAAATGCAAGATAAATGCAAATGCAATATAAGCTAAGAAAAATGAAATGACTATAACATAAACTCTATAAGCTGAAACAAAAGCTATAAATAACAAATAGAAGCTCAAAAATAGATCTTTAAATTATGGAAAATGCAGTGCAAAATCCGCACTAGGACTAGTTCACCCAAAGGGACGTATGAGTTCCAGTGAGGGATTTTTTCAAAAAAAAAAAAAAAATCAATTGATTTTTATGCTTTTTATATTGTATAATCTCTAACCTAAGTTCAAATGAAGATTTTGTATGATTTTCAATGATTTAAGATGCAAAAATTCAATCTATATGAACTTTCACTAATGAAAAATTTAGAAACCCCAGAATGCCAATTAACTAATGCAAACTCTAATGTAATGTTAATGCAAGTGAGATCTAGGATGATAATTCACTCCAAATAAGAATTATAATGTCCTAAATGCAGCTTCACCAAAATGAAACAACATAAAATGGGGTTGGATGCATTCATATGATTTAGAACATAAAGCACACCCACTTTTAGTTTATCTCATTCAAGGATAACCCTAGAGATCTTAATGCAAAGGAGAAAGAGATCTTGTAATAGGGTTGTCCTAGGGGCTGATTGTAAATTAATGAGGGGTTCACCACCAAGTTAAGAAATGGAAAGAGAAATGAAATGCAAGATGTAATGCTAAACCCTAATTTGATGCAATACTTCACTAAATGACCTAGAAAAGTATGTAAAACAAAATAGAAAGCTACAAGATGGAATGTGTATACCTAGAAAATGGAAGGAGATTGGAAGGAGTTTTGAAATGCTAGAAATTCTATCTTTAATTTTGAATGAGAATCATACACCAAGTTGGTTGAATTAGTCCCAGATCTAGGTTTCTATGCAGGAATAGAAATCTAGCAAATGGGTATATTTGTAAAAATATAAATTTTGACCTAAAGTGGGACTCATATGCTAGAACTGGTGAATCAATCCAGATAGGTCTTTCTAAAAATTCAAGGTCTGAATCTGGTCTTCAAGGTCTGCTCTATTCTTCCCAATTGATTTTTGGATCTAAAACCCTGATTTGCAACATGTAGAATTTCTCCAAGTATCTCCAATGCAAGATGACAACTTTGACAACTTTAGCCACTTTGACAGCTTTATCCAAACTTGATCTTTGATGTATCTTCAACCTAAAACTTCAAATCACACACTAAAGAGGGAAAATGTTGTTTTTTTAGTGGATAAGGGGTTTTCCTTGGTCAAACCCCATTTTGGTAATCAAACCTTGAAATGAAATAAAATAAGAATGGAGAATGATGAATGAACAAAATATGATGTTGCAACTCACCAAACCCTAGCAATGAAGTGTTGCAAACATGTATGAGATGGATTGAATGGATGTAGATCTTGAATCTTTCTTGGATAGGATAGATCTTGAATGAAATGCTAGCTTGAATCATAAAATCCTACATCACAATTGTTAGCTCAAAAACAAACATGATGCATGAAGTCTTTGACATAATGCTTGATGCTTGAATAATGCTCTAAAATGATTGATAATCTACCCTTGAATGTTCTTGAATTCTCTTTTAAACACTTGAATGATTTTGTGAACTCAAATTTTCTATAAGGATTCTCATTCAACTTGCTAGGTGTAAAATGAGTGAAAGAAACTTGTATTTTTACCTAATTATGCAAGAACTTGAAATTACAATACTACAAGCCGACATCAGATCTAGGAGGATAAAATCCCACCAAAATTTTGAATTAATTTTGATTTTGGGCCATACGGGACTCATTCGTCCAAGGTGATGAATGAGTCCCATTGGGCATAATTTATGGGACCATTTTCAAAAATTCTTAAAAAGGTGTGAAACCAGGTTCAAAACCCAAAAACCTAGGTGGAACTCATATGCCCATGATGGTGAATGAGTCCTAGATCACTAAATCTAGACCACACAACTTGAAAATGCTTGAATTATGATTGGATGTTGATTTGTGTTGGGATTATCCTAAAAAAGATGCATTAAATGAGGATTTTGGATGAAAAATAAGTCAAATTAAAGCATAAAGAAGCCCAATTATTTATGAAAACCCTATAAAAGTGTGAAAGTGTGTTACAAAGCTTTACAACACTTTAAATAATGCATGATTAAGGTTAGAAAGAGATTTATTAGGTTCAATTAATTAATAAAACCATAGAAAAGTGTGAAAATGTGTTACAACACTTCACAACACTTTAGCAAGGTACCATTTAAGTTCATTAGTTCACAAGGGCCCAAGACCTAATGTGAATGTGTCAAACATATTACAACACTAAATCAAGGAAAAATTAAGCTCATTTTACAAGGAGGGACCAAACAAGCAAGAAAAAGTAAAAGGGGTACTTTTTTAGTTGCCATAAATGTATAGGGTAGAGGATTGAGGGTTTAGGCATTGAAGGGTTGAGGTTTTAAGGGTTTAAGAGTTGAGGGATGAGGTTGAGGGTTTAACAGTTTAGGTTTGAGGGATTAGGGTTAAGTGTTGAGGGTATAGGGTTGAGTATATAGGTTTTAGGGTATAAGGTCGAGGGGCTATGGTTGATGATCCAATGCATAGGGTAGAGGGTTGAGAATTGAGAGTTCAGGGTTTAATGTATAGGATTGAGGGTTTAAGGGTTGAGGGATTAAGGTTTAAGGGTTGAGGGATTACGGTTAAGGTATTAAGGGTTGAGGGTTTAGGGTTTAGGGATTGAGGGTTGAAGGATTAAGGGTTGAGGATTTAGGGTTTAAGGGTTGAGGGATTAAGGGATTAAGGGATGAGGGATGAGGGTTGAGGGTATAGGGTTGAGGGATTATGGTTGAGGGTTTAGTGTATTGTGTTGAGGGTAGAGGGTAGAGGGTTTAAGGGTTGAGGGTTGAGGGTTTAAGGGTTTAACGGTTTAGGGTATAGGGTTGAGGGATTAGGGTAGAGAGGGACAAATGGAGGGAGGGAGATATGGAGGGATAAGTGAGATAGAGAGAAGGAGAGAAGAGGAGGGAAGGAGAAAGATAGATGATGTTTGAGGATCCAATGTATAGGGTAGAGGGTTGAGAATTGAGGGTATTGGGTTGAGGGTAGAGGTTTGAGGGTATAAGGTTGAGGGATTAGGGTTCATGGTCTAATGTATAGGGTAGAGGGTATAGGGGTTGAGGGTTTACAGTTTAAGGGTTGAGGTTTGAGGGATTATGGTTGAGGGATTAAGGGTTGAGGGTTGAGGTATTAGGGTTGAGGGGTTAAGGCTTGAGGTTTTAGGGTTGAGGTTTTAGGGTAGAGGGTTAGAGGATTGAGGGCTTAGGTTTGAGGTTTTAGGTTATTGGGTTGAGGGTAGAGGGTTTAGGGTTGAGGGTTTAAGAGTCGATGGTATGGAGTTGAGGGATTAGGGTAGATGATTTAATGTATAGGGTAGAGGGTTGAGGGTTTAAACGTTTAAGGGCTAAGGGGTTAAGGGTTGATGGTTTAAGGGTTTAAGATTTGAGGGATGAGGTTGAGGTATTAGGTTTTATGGTTTAGGGATTAGGGTTGAGGGTTGATGGTATAGGGTTAATTATATAGGTTTTAGGGTATAGGGTTGATGGATTATGGTTGAGGATCCAATGTATAGGGTAGAGGGTAGAGGGTTGAGGTTTTAAGGGTTTAAGGGTTGAGGGATTAGGGATGAGGGTAGAGGGTTTAAGGGTTTAAGGTTTAAGGGTTGAGGGTTGAGGGTTTAGGATTTAGGGTTGAGGGTAGAGGGTTGAGAGTATAGGGTTGAGGGTCCAATGTACAGGGTAGAGGGTTTAGGGTTTAAGGGTTGAGGGTTGAGGGATTATGGTTGAGGGATTAAGGGTTTAGGGTTTAGAGTTTAAGGGTTGATGATTGGGGGATTCGGGTTGAGAGATTAAGGGTTTAGGGATTACGAGTTGAGGGTTGAGGGTTTAGGGTAGAAGGTTTAAGGGTTTAAGGGTTGACGGATTAGGGTTGAGCGTTTAGGGTTTAAGATTTGGGGGTCTAGGGTTGAGGGATTAGGGTAGAGAGTTTAAAGGTTTAAGGGTTGAGAGTGTAGGGTTGATGGATTAGAGTTGAGGGTAGAGGGTATTGGGTTGAGGATAGAGGGTAGAGGGTAAGGGTTTAGGGTTTAAGGGTTGAGGGTTTAGGGTTGAGAGTATAGGGTTGAGGGATTAGGTTTGAGGGTCCAATGTATAGAGTATGGTGGAACCCTAAAAATATTCATCGTCCCACTGGTTTTATGGTCAAAATATAATTTACCAAGTCATTTTGACATTAGGGTTTAAGTTTATAAGGCTTTATTTCATATTGGCCCTAGTCGCGTTGGTTGTGTTTCATGGCATTAAACCTCATGGTCTAATCAGCCCCAAATATTTGGCTACTCATCTAGCCTAGGCTCTACTCTTTAAAACAACTTGTGCCCACGTGCATTTTAAAAAGCGCTTAAGTCTACCTCCTTGCGGTCCATTGCTCGTCGCATGTTTCCTTTTAAGATGCTTATGTCTAACCCATGATGAGCAATGAAGTGTTCCCCTTACCGTTTCAAGATCTATCACCCATCACATGCTCCAATATCATCGCCCAGATGGTAACCCCTGATGAGCAATGTGATTAAGTTTCTAACCCATCGTTGGCTTTTGAACCATCATTGGTTGCTCTTCACATTCTAGCGAGGAACCCACGACTGTTGATCAGTTGAGTTTCTCCCCATCGCATGTGGTTGGGGCATCACCAGTTGAGACCGCTCGATGAGAAGTGTATGAGCGATGAGTGATATGAGTTGGTTTTTTGGCTAAGATTTTCTCGCGATCAAGATCGACGGTGGGAAAGTTGGGAATGATGGATTTTGGATACAGATGGGTATGTGGCAGTTTTAAAAGAACCTCATCATTGTTTCTAAGTACGGGCAAGAAAGCAAGTGGCAATCCTTAATGAGCCTTGTTGATCGAGTTTTAAATCTTGAATGATCGATGGCCAAGATTCAACATGTAGTGATTGATTTTTTTGCTCGCTCGAGCAAGCTAGGGTGGCCATTAAATGTAACCCGCCTCTAATTCCTCTATTTAATGAGGATTTCCTATAGTTTGTTTGATCATTTGCAATTATCAAGGTCCTAAAATAATTGTCATAGGTATTGGAGGACCGATATTTGAGTGCTGAGTGAATTATCACAAAGGTGATGGTATGATATCTCCTGGTCTGTAAGTTTGCACACATGCATTATAGTTATCCATGTTAAGTTCCTAGGGTGATATTTTTGCTATAGCTTAATTTTACTCTGTATTATCTTGTTTGGGGCTCTTGGGGTTTTCTTATCTATGAGTGGAGATTCTATAAAGGTTTCAACTGGTGTTCTCTTTCAAAATGGGTTATGGTTAGTGTTTTACTTTAGGTAAAATGGGTGAGCCAAGTACTCCTGTCACACCAGTTCGAAGGTCTAGGAGGTTGAGTATCCAGGAACCTCTTGCATATCTGCCTGAAGCTAAACCCATTATGGAAAAAGTTTCAACTGTCTCAAAGGGTAAGAGGAGTCTACGTAAGAAGGGCGAGAAAATTATTGTCAAGAGTACTTATAGTATGAGAAATAGGACCATTTTAGAAGAATTGGTCAAAGTTAGAGGGAAAGGGCTTGTTGAGTATGTGAAAGAATTAAAGAAGTAGAGAGGGTCCTAGGGCCCATTTGGGGAAGCCCAGTGTTCCTATTAAAATTTTTGATCTCTTCAAGTAAGGAAGGAGGAGCTGGCCTAGATTTTGTCCATTGTCCCATTTCTCGTGTGCCCTATGATGATTAAAATGATGAGGTGATAATTGCTACTCCAGTTTCTTTTAAGAAACTAGGTGGGTGTGTTTACTTGGTTGCTAACAAGGTTGGGTAGCACCCGTGTTCCCCTACTGAATGGTGTTCAATTTTTGGAATTTTATGGTGACTCAACCCTCCTATGGTTAGTTCATTAGTCTATGTCATTGGTACTGATGGTGACTTCCCCATTGTTGGTGAAAGTGCTGATTTTGATAACAAATCCTTTTGGAATGCTTGTGTATAGTTCTCAGACCAATTGCTTGGCATTATTTTTGCCTTTTTTATTTCCTGTGGTGAGAGAATGATTGAATATGGCAATTTGGGGAATGGCCCAAATAAAATTGATTTTTTTTCTAAAGTGAAATATACTTGAAATGTAATTGTAATGAGTGTGATGCTTGTTTCTCCCTTAGTCTATAAAAGGGATTTCAAGGCTCATTACAAGGGTCGAATTTTGAGTCTAGAATGGTCTGGGTAGAATTGAAGTATAGAAAATAGATATAATATAGAAGGCCTAATGAATATGCTAGCAAATCGTCTTGGGTATAAGTCTTATATGTAATAGTCTTAAATAGTTCTACATGAATTACTAATATCGAAACAAATCTTAAATTATAAAGCATGTATACTCCTTTGCACATTTTTTCAGATTATAAATGAAAATATCAAGGATCTTTTCATTTATTTTCAATGGTTTAATTGAATGTATGGCTCTATTTTTCACTTTATCTCAAAGAGTTAATTAAATGCTTGAGGAGATTCATAGATCTATAAGAATTTGCATGGGATTTGGTAAGAAGTGATGTTTTGGATACTATGAGTTTTTGTAGTGTAAGGCATTACGAAAATAGTCCATCTATTTGAGAATTAAATAATTTGTGTATTATTGGGTATTCCATATTTGACTCCATTTACCCAATTGATGAGGCACTAGCCTATTCATGGAAATCCATGCAATCAAATGAATTGGTGATATGCCTATCCATAGGCTCAAAATAAGAACAATACCCACTAAAATATTTTCAATTCTGAAATGTAAGTTTGAAATATATTCTCGTTCCTAGCAAATGAATGATAATTCACTTAAAGACCGGCCAAATATTTAATGGATTATGTCAAATTTGCAGGTCATAGGAACCAATCTATGTTTAGAAGTTTTCTTCATCAAGTAAATCAGAATGAATACAATAGGGAAACACCCTCCCAAGTCTCACAAAACCTAAAGAGCAGGAGTAAGGACCTCAAAGTTCTTTACTCGTGTTGTTCACTAGCCTAGGAATGTCTTAAACATAAGAATTGGCTCTCCTTTAGGGAATTCTGGGGTTCAGCTAGAAAAAGAAACAACAAAATGGCGACTTTGCTGGGGAGAAATTTGAGAAATTTATAAAAGAAGGAATCCAAGTTGCAGAGTGTACCATCACAGAGTCAATTTTTTGGTGGATTTGGACATCTTGTTCAAATAATTGAGAAGTTCTTGGACCTAGAAAAGGTTTAATTGAAGCAAAGATCATAGGATTTGAGTATGGCTCCGTTGTTGGAGAAAACCTAGAATGAGATCTACTCTTGAAATAACTTCATATTGTTTGAAGTTCATTCCTCTATGAAAAGAGGAGGTGAATCTATCTATAGAACCTATTGAAGATGTGAAGAAATTCCTAGAGCTGTAAAATTTGCTATCAGGATACAAAGTTAATAGCTGCTACAAGTTCTAGGTATTCTCATAAATCTAAAGAAAGCATTATTCTATTTAAAAGCAATGTTATGAGAAATTTTCAAGAATAGAGATGTAAGTGGTTCCCAATTAAGTGAAATAGCACTAATAGAGGGAAATATCAGTGGAAAATTTGCATGTTTCTAGAGTTTAATGTGAAATTTATGAATTATGATAGAGAAGTGTGCTATATTTTAGATCTTAAGCAAAATAGATATAAATTTTGCACTGTAAAGGCTTGAGATCTTAGTTGCAAAGGGAATTTGAATTTCCCTTTGATATATCTGACAAGAATTGCAAAGGTACAATAAAATTCCTTATCAAATTGTGTGTCCTGACGTGGATATGAATGCAACAATAAATAATAGATATTCTTTTTCACATCAAGGAAATTTTAGTACTGAAAGGTACAAGACTATAGATTCTAGTAACATTCAGGGCTATCCAAATGATGTACCTCCTAAGATCAGAGAAAAGGTACCAAAGTTTAATGGTGAAAAATTTAAGTCAACAAGAAAACATCTGCAAGAGTTTGTTGATATGATGGGAGGCACTTTGTACAGTCTTCTAAATTTTGTATATAGGATTGGGTGTGTTTCCCTTTTTTTGTGTCTGCTTTTCTTATCCGGGAAAACTCCTGGTTTTGGTCCTTGTGTGTTGGTCTGCTTCAACCTAAGATATGATATCTTGTTATGCCTGCAAGAGGCATACATCCCTAGTTAGAGCCACTGGTGGAACCCTAAAAAATATTCATGGTCTCATTGGTTTTATGGTCAAAATCTAATTTCCCATGTCATTTTTCCATTAGGGTTTAAGGTTCTAAGGCTTTATTTCATATTGGCCCCCTTGGGTATCCTTCAACTTATATTCCTTCATTCACCGGCTATATCCAGTAACCGATCGCATTCGTTGTGTTTCATGGCATTAAACCTCATGCTCTGACCGGCCCTAAATATTTGGCTACCCATCTAGCCTAGGATCCCCTCTTTAAAATAACTTGTGCTCACATGCATTTTTAAAAGCACTTAATTCTACCTCCTTGCGGTCCATCACTCATCGCATGTTTCCTTTTAAGCAAAGTGTGTCTAACCTACGATGAGCGATGAAGTGTTCCCTTAACTATTTCAAGGTCTATCACCCATCACATGCTCCAAGATCACTGCTCAAATGGTAACCCCTGATGAGCGATGTGGTTAAGTTTCTAACCCATTGTTGGATTTTGAACCATCACCAATTTCTCTTCACCTTCTAGCGAGGAACCCACGACCTCTAATGGGTTGAGTTTCTTCCTATCGCGTGTGGTTGGGGCATCACCGGTTGAGACCACTCGATGAGAAGTGTATGAGAGATGAGCTGGTTTTCTAGCTAATATTTTCCTGTGATCAAGATCAATGGCAGGTAAGTTGGGAATGATGGATTTTTGATATAGATGGGTACGTGGTAGTTTTAAAAGCACCTCATCGTTGTTTCTAAGTATGGGCAAGAAAGCAAGTGGTGATCCTTAATGGGCCTCATTGATCAAGTTTTAAATCTTGAATGATCGATGGCCAAGATTCAACATACAACAATTTATTTTTCTGCTCACTTGAGCGAGCCAGGGTGGCCATTAAATTCAACTCGCCTCTAATTCCTCTATTTAATGAGAATTTTTTATCATCTTCTATTATCAGGGTGCTGAAATAATTGTCATAGGTATTGAAGGAGTGATATTTGAGTATTGAGTGAATTATCACAAAGGTGATGGTATGATATCCACTAGTCTGTAAGTGTGCACGCATGCATTATAGTTATCCATGTTAAGTTACTAAGGTGATATTGTTGCTATAGCTTAATTTTACTTTGTATTATCTTGTGGGGGGGCTCTTGGGGTTTTCTTTTCTGTGAGTGGAGATTCTATAAAGGTTTTGACTAGTTTTTTCTTGCAAAATGGGTTGTGGTTAGTGTTTTAATTTAGGTAAAATGGGTGAGCCAAGTACTCCTATCACACCAGTTCAAAGGTCTCGAAGGTTGAGTATCTAGGAACCACCTCATATGTGCGTGAAGCTAAACCCATTATGGTATAAGTTTAAACTATCCTAAAGGGTAAGAGGAGTATGCGTAAGAAGGGCGAGAAAATTATTGTCAAGAGTATTTATAGTCTAAGAAATAGGACTATTTCAAAAGAATTGGTCAAAGTTAGAAGGAAAGGGCTTGTTAAGTCTATGAAAGAATTGAAGAAGCAGAGTAAGAGTCCTAGGGCCTGTTCAGGGAAGCCCAATGTTCCTATTGAAATTTATGATAACTCTTCAAGTAAGGAAGGAGGAGTCGGCCCAGATTCTGTTTTATTGTCCCATTTCCCTTGTGCCCTATGATGATTCAGAAGATGAGGTAATAATTGCTACTCTAGTTTCTATCAAGATACTAGTTGGGTGTGTTTACTCGATTGCTGATAAGGCCAGGTAGCACTCGTGTTCCCATACTGAATGGTGTTTGGTTTCTAGACTTTTGTAGTGACTCGACCCTCCTATGTTTGGTTCGTTAGTCTTTGTTGTTGGTATTGATGGTGACTTCCCTGGTGTTGGTGAACGTGCTAATTTTGATAACAACTCATTTTGGAAGGCTTGTGTATGCTTCTTCGACCAGTTGCTTGCTGCTTTTTTTTCTTTCCTTTTTGCTTTCCCATGGTGAGAGAATGATTGGATATAGCAGTTCGGGGAATGACCCAAATGAAATTGAAATTTGTTCTAAAGTGAAATATACTTCAAATGTAACTATAATGAGCTTGATGCTTGTTGCCCCCTTATTTAATAAAATGGATTTCAAGGCTCATTACAAGGGTAAAATTTTGAGTCTAGAATGGTCTAGGTAGAATTTAAGTACAAAAAATAGATTTAATGTAGAATGCCTGATGAATATACTAGAAAATTCTCTTATACATAGGTCTTATATGCAATAGTCCTAAATAGATCTACATGAATTACTAATATAAAAACAAATCTTAAATTCTAAAGCATGTGCTCTCCTTTGTACGTTTTTGTAGATTATAAATGAAAATATCAAGGATCTTTTCATTTATTTTCAATGGTTTAGTTGAATGTATGGCTCTGTTTTGTGCTTTAGATCAAAGATTTAATTAAATGCTTGAGGAGAGTCATAGGTCTGTAATAATTTTCATGGGATTTGGTAAGAAGTGATTTTTTAGATACTGTGAGTTTTTGTAGTGCAAGGCATTATGAAAATAGTCCATTTATTTCAGAATTAAATAATTTGTGTATTACTAGGTATTCCATATTTGACTCCATTTACCCAATTGATGAGGCACTAGCCTGTTTGTGGAAATCTATGCAATCAAATGAATTGGTGATATGCCTAGCCATAGGCTCAAAATAAGAACAATACCCATTAAAATCTTGTCAATTCTGAAATGTAATTTTGAAATATATTCTCGTTCCTAGCAAATGCATGATAATTCACTTAAAGACCAGCCAAATCTTTAATGGATTATGTCAAATTTGTAGGTCATAGGAACCAATCTGTGTTTAGAAGTTTTCTTCATAAAGTAAATCAAAATGAACATAATAAGGAAACAACCTCCCAAGTCTCATAGAACCTAAAGTGCAAGAGTAAAGACCTCATAATTCTTTACTCGTTGTGTTGGCCACTAGCCTAGGAATGTCTTAAACATAAGGATTGGCTCTCCTTTAGGGAAATTCGAGGTTCAGCTAGAAAAAGAACCAACAGGGTAGAGGGTATAGGGGTTGAGGTTTTACAGTTTAAGGATTGAGGGTTGAAGGATTAGGGTTGAGGGATTAATGGTTTATGGTTTAGGGTTTAATGGTTGAGGGTTGAAGGATTAGGGTTGGGGGATTAAGGGTTTAGGGATTATGGGTTGAGGGTTGAGGGTTTAGGGTAGAGGGTTTAAGGGTTTAATGGTTGAGGGATTAGGGTTGAGGGTTTAGGGTATTGGGTATTGAGTATTGGTTATTGGTTATTGGGTATTTGGTATTGGGTATTGGGTATTGGGTTAAGGGTATTGGGTTGAGGGTTGAGGGTTTAAGGGTTTAAGAGTTGAGGGTATAGGGTTGAGGGATTAGGATAGAGAGGGAGGGAGAAGTGAGATAAATAGAACGAGAGAAGATGAGTGAAGGAGAGAGAGATGAGGGTTGAGGATCCAATGTACAGAGTACAGGGTTGAGAATTGAGGGTATAGGGTTGCAGACCTATAGGGTTGAGGGTTTAAGGTATCAGGTCAAGAGGGTAGAGGGTTGAGGGATTAGGGTTTAGGGTTTAAGGGTTTAAGGGTTGAGGGATTAGGGTAGAGAGGGAGGAAGAGATGGAGGGAGAAGTGAGAAAGAGAAAAGAGGAGGGAAGGAGAAATATAGATGAGAGTTGAGGATCCAATAGATAGGGTAGAGGTTTGATAATTGAGGGTATAGGGTTGAGGGTTTAAGGTATTGGGTTGAGGAATGGTTTAGGGTATTGTGTATTGGGTGGGAAGGATGGTTGAGAGAGAGGAAGAGAGAGGGAGAGGGAGAGGGAGGGAGTGAGAGAGAGAGAGAGAGAGAGAGAGAGAGAGAGAGAGAGAGAGAGAGAGAGAGAGAGAGAGTTATGTAGATAGGGTGCTTCAGGGAGAGACCTGATAGAGAGAGAGGGGTGGAGGGAGATAATTAATAGAGGGTGAGAGAGGAGAGAGGGAGTGGGAGATAGAGGGATGGGATATAGAGGGATGGGAGAGAGATAGAGGGAGTGAGAGAGGGAGAGGGGGTGGGAGAGAGAGATATTAGGGTTTAAGTGTTGAGGTATTAAGGGTTTAAGGGTATAGGGTCGAGAGATTAGGGTTTAAGGCATAATGTCTATGGTTGAGGGTTTAGGGTTAAGTGAGAGACCTATATGGCTAAGGAGGGATGGATGGCTAAGGAGAGAGAGAGGAAACCTTTAGAAAATCATTTTTTTCATAATGTGAGCATGTTTTGAAGAAGTTGAGATATAGCCATTTTGTATAGCAAGCCAAAACACACTCGCATTATAACATGAGCACATTTTAGCTTGCTCTAAAAATGGTTAAAAAGTCAACATGCCCATGATGTAGGCCCACATGCTCTCTTATTATCTTGGTTATGTGTGTGTTCTAACAAAAAGAAGCTTTTTGATGTTGTTGGGAAGTGCACATACAATTTTTTCACATTCTACCACCTTTGCATGAACTTTCCACCATATTTTTATGGTTTTCCAACTTAGGAAGGAGGAAATAATAGATTTTTCACATCAAATTTGATATATATCAATTCAATTATCAATTTTTGTAGTGTTGCAATGTTAATTATGATTGAATTGTAGGAATTTAACATTATACATTGGTTATTTGTATTGTTGTTAGTAATTCTATTCAAGAGTGATATACAATTGAACGTTGAAAAGGAAACAAGCTTGTGAAAAACTCAAATTGTTGAGGATTTTGATGCAAGAAGAAACAAATACATGATTGGGTAGAACTCCATTTTAATCTTCATTTATTATGTATGTGAAGTCTTTACACATTTTCTTTACATTTTCCTTAATTCTAATATGTTTCTTTATCATCCCTTATCATACATGCTTAATACAATGCTTTGATTTTGTTATTATGCATATTCCACATGTTCATCATTGTTTGTTTGTCATTATAACCTTAGCCTCTCTTGGCATATTTTAAACTACACAATTCCTTGCACTTGCCAATTATATTTTAAACCACATCTCTTTAAGGCATTTTGTTCAACCAATTGACCTACCTTGCGTATGCTTCCACATTTTGTATACACATAAATATGAGAGTAGTTATAAGTATGTAATATAATACATCATTTCTCAATCCTTTTCTATGGATGTGCATACCCCTTTCCAAAGATTCCATTTTGGTATAGGCATGGGGGAAGTTGGAAAATACAGTGGAATTTAGTTTTACACCTAGAAATCACATTTGCTTAAAATTTTCTAAAGCTTTTTCAACAAATCCATTTTTTTATATTGTCTATCATTGTAGTCCATAAGGACACATCTCATTGAGGCATTTTTTCAAACAGTTCTACCAAAGTATTTGATTTCCTTGTCTATGCTACCAAATTTTCCATACATGTCTACCAAAGAATTTTACCAAACAACATAGACAAGACAATCAGTTGTTTGAAAAAATGAATCAAAGAAATCTGGTCTCATGGTGATGTGCATCACCATGAGAACACATTTCTTTGAGGAATTTTTTAAAATAGTTTATTTCCTTGTCTATGCTACCAAATTTTCCATGCATGTCTACTAAAGAATTTTATCAAACAACATAGACAAGGCAATCATTTGTTTGAAAAAATACCTCAAAGAAATGTGGTCTAATGGTGATGCACATCACCATGAGACCACATTTATTTGAGGCATTTTTTCAAACAGATGATTTCCTTGTCTATGCTACCAAATTTTCCATAAATTTCTACCAAAACAATTTTTCAAACAAGCCCCCTTTCTTTCAATGATTTGAGTGATGCTTGGCTACCTTGTTCCAAAGGTAGGATGTCAAGACAAAAATTATGGAATTTGAATTTATACTCAAGCCAATTATATCTTCGTGAAAGTTTGTAATGTATTTTAAAACATCCAGTGTGTTCTTATCTTGTGATCATGTCATTTCATGAGATCAAATTTCATGTTTTGATAGATGTCATACCCCATTCCAAGGTCTCCATTACAAGGTAGTGATCTCACCAGCTCACTAGCTTGTCAGTACAATAGAATTGAGAAGGTAGTGGACTGTTTAAAAAAACGCCTCATAGAAATGGGGTATCATGGTGATGTACATCACCATGAGACCCCATTTCTATGAGGCATTTTTTCAAACAACCCACTAGCTTGTCAATGCTACCAAATTTTGCATACATTTCTACCAAAACATTTTGTCAGACAATTCACATGCCTTGTCCATGCTTCCATTTTGTGCCTATCTTACAATCATGGCATTCCACAGGACCATATTTCATTAAGGCATTCAATAAAAAACTCATGTGAGCTTTGAAAAGCTAGTGGTCTATTTGAAAACATGCCTCATAGAAATGGGGTCTCACGGTGAGGTATGTCTGTGAGACATTTTTTCAAATAGTGCACTACCTTATCTATGCTACCAAATTTTTCATACATTTCTAGCAAAAAAATTTTTCAAACGATTCACATGCCTTGTCCATGCTTCCATTTTGTGCCTATCTTGAAAGCATGGTATTCCATGAGACCACATTTCTTTAAGGAACTCCATCAAAAAATTCATGCGAGCTTTGACAAGCTAGTGAGGTCACTAGCTTGTCATTGACAAGCTAGTGGGTTGTTTGAAAAAAATTCTCATAGAAATGAGGTCTCACGGTGATAGCTCACTATCTTTTCATAATGACAAGCTATTGAGCTATCACTGTGAGACCCCATTTCTATGAGGCATTTTTCAAATAGCTCACTAGCTTGTCAAAGCTCATGAATTTTTTGATGGAATTCCTTAAAGAAATGTGGTCTCATGGAATGGAATGGTTACAAGATAGGCACAAAATGGAAGCATGGACAAGGTATGCCAATTTTTAGCCAAAATGTTTTGGTAGACATGCATGCAAAATGTGGTATCATAGACAAGCTAGTGATATCACTAGCTTGTCAATGTGGTAGCATTGACAAGGTAGTGGGTTGTTTGAAAAATATCTCATAGAAATGGGGTCTCACTATGCCATTAGACCCCATTTCTATGAGGCATTTTTTCAAACAGCCCACTATCATGTCAATTCTACCGCATTGACAAGCTAGTGAGCTCACTAGCTTGTCTATGATACCACATTTTGCATGCATGTCTACCAAAACATTTTGGAAAAAAGTTCACATGCCTTGTCCATACTTCCACTTTGTGCCTATCTTGCAATCATGGCATTCCTCGAGACCACATTTCTTGAAGGAATTCTATCAAAAAAATCATGTGAGCTTTGACAAGCTAGTGAGCTCACTAGTTTGTCAATGTTGGGTTGTTTGAAAAAATGCCTCAAAGAAATGGGGTCTCACGTCGAGGTATTTCTATGAGGAATTTTTTCAAACAACCCAGTACTACCTTGTCAATGCTACCACATTGACAAGCTACTGAGCTCACTAGCTTGTCTATGCTACCACATTTTGCATACATGTCTATCAAAACACTTTATCAAACAATTCACATGCCTTGTCCATGCTTCCATTTTGTACCTATCTTACAATCATGGCATTCCACGAGACCAAATTTCTTTAATGAATTCTATCTAAAAATTCATGTGAGCATTGACAAGTTAGTGGGTTGTTTGAAAAAATGTCTCATAGAAACGGGGTCTCGTGGTGATAGCTCACTAGCTTTTCTATGATACTACATTTTGCATAAATGTCTACCAAAAATTTTTGTCAAACAATTTACATATCTTGTCCATGCTTCCATTTTTTTCCTATGTTGCAATCATGGCATTCCACGAAACCACATTTCTTTAAGGTGTTCCATCAAAAAATTCATGTGAGCTTTGACTAGCTAGTGAGATCACTAGCTTATCAATGCTACCGCATTGACAAGCTACACCACTATGAGACCCCATTTCTATGAGTATTTTTTTCAAACAACCCACTACCTTGTCAATGCTACCACATTGACAATCTAGTGAACTCACTAGCTTGTCTATGCTACCACATTTTGCATACATTTCTACCAAAACATTTTTTCAAACAATTCACATGCCTTGTCCATGCTTCTATTGTGTTCCTATCTTGCAATCATGGAATTCCATGAGACCACATTTCTTTAAGGCATTCCATCAAAAAATTCATGTGAGCTTTGACAAGCTAGTGAGGGTTGAATTACATATATTTCATTTATTTGTATGGATTCATTTTTTAGGAACTAATATTTGTCTCTTTATCATGCTACAAATAATATTATCTGTCATGCTAAGGAAACGATCAAGGATTAAACCAACTCAAGAAGAGATACAAGCTAAGAAAGCAATGAAAGCAGCATGGATGAGGGAACATCATGAGAAGAAGAAATTGGAAACAATTGACAATTAAGGCATGCCAATTGAAGAGGAACCATAACCATCAAGAAGAGAAATGGAATTGGAGGAACAAAGAGAATGAATGTGAAATCTTCATGCTAAGAGATATTTGTATGCCATAGTTGGAGATACACCCTTTACCACACGTGAATATGGAGCGACACCATCTACCACATCTCAAGTTGAGAGTACATCATCACTCACATTTAAAGGAGGTACAGCATAATTCCCATCTCAACCTCAAGGTATATCATCTATTCCATCCTTGATCGAAGGTATGCCATCTAGCCCATCTTATTTAAATATTGATGGGATTCTTAATGTTGAGATGAATTTACCTTTGAGAACACCACCTAGAATTTTGCATAGAAAGCCAAAGTTTTTAATTAATATTGATGAGAATATTTTGCAGCCAATGGAATGTATAATTCCACATCTCACTTGTAGAAGATATTCTCATAAGATTTGGAGATTGTTCTTTGAAAAGTTAAATGAGACCACAAGATGCCAACTATTTGTTGAAATGATGTGAAGTATAAAGTATAGGTCCATCATGAAGATTCTTGGATTGAAAACATCGGATGCTTCAAGTGAAAAAAATATTGTGAAGAATCTTATGGATGTATATGAGAGTTTGGATAAGACCTCATACTCATAGTAATGTCACATGATGTATCATTACATCAACAATAGTAAGTAATCAAATGAGGAAAGCTCGTCTCATTAGAAAGACGAGTCAACAATTTAGAATTAATAGAAAAAATTTATCAAGAGTCATTCAAAGGGGAAAAAGAATTGAGGATGTTGATTCCACTAAATTATAGGCATTCTTGAGGAGACTACCATGAAAAGATAAACTAGTTTTTGAATCATTGATATCACTAATTGAAGACTATTGGAAGAATAACACAAGGGTATCTCTTAATCAAAGGGCTGTGGTAAGGAGAATTGATAGTCGAAACCATGAGCCACATCCAAAGCATTTTTTTGATACAACTCAAACATGGTTTTTTTGTAAATTTCTATAGGATTATCCTCAAATTAAAAAAATTCAAAGATATTTTGAAATGCTTAAACCTGTTTATGTCAAGATAAATCACACAGGCACTACTTGTTGTAGATTAGATATTGAATTTTCTAACCATTTTGATGTTTATTGTTCTATATGTTTAGATTTTCATACTAACAATGTTTTACATGATTATGGCATACATGCCCCACCAACATCTTCAAGAGATTTCTTATCAAAAATATTATGTAAAAGAGAGGAAGTCCAAACATTCTACAGGAAACTATGCTTAGATGGCACATGTCAACATTGTGGTGGCTTGCAATGTATGCCAATATGTGAACATATGGAAAGCACACATGTAGTTGGAAAGCAACTAGTAGAGTTTGGAAAGTATAAAATAGTCGCCTACAATACAAAATATGGTAATCAATCAAAAAGGTGTGATTTGGTTATTCAAAAGATTCTAGTGTATCAGTTTATGTCTATATTTCATGACAATATAGTGTATGAGTATGCAAGGCATACCCATAAAGATCAATGTTGGACTTGCAATTCAAGTTAAGCAAGGACACCTTCCAAGTTGGTATCATTTTTTTAGTGGTTGAATTTGCAAATAACTACACTCTATAGCCACATCGTAAGAAGCAATCATAATATTACAACTCCACAAAAGTTTCTATATTTGTGCAGATAGCATCCATTCATTCAACTGATAGTACAAAGGATAACAAGAAGGTATTGAGGGAGTACCACTTTTACATTAGTGATGATTGCACACATTCTATAGAGTTCCTGCAAGGTTTCTTTTAGTTATTCTATAGTAATTTGGCTAGGAGGGGCATAGCATATAGTTAGCATATAATATGGTCGAATAATTATGCATCATAGTTCAAGAACTCACAGATGTTCTATTGGTTGAGCAGGATGCATGTTATTGTAGGTGTTCAACATATGTGGAACTTTTGTGAGGCTAGGCATGGAAAGGGGGAGCATGATGGTGCAGGAGGATGTATCAAAAGAGCATTAGCAAGAGAAGAGTTAAAGTATAAAGACAATGCAAAGTTGATAGATGCAAAATAAATTATCGAGTGGTGTAATGCTTTGATGGGTCCAAGTAATGAAGGTAAGTCTTCAGTTCATAGATTTTTTTGGTTGATTCTGATGATACTAACATTACACCATATGAGGATTTTTGTACACTAACAAGATCAAATGAGCTACACTCTTTCCTTGGCTCAAATACAAGTTCATGGAGTATATATATGTGGAAGATGGCATGCTTTTGTTGTTCATGTACAATTCAAGCCTAGAATGAGTGCAATTCAAAGGAGTGGGTTAACGAATGGTGGTTAAGTTATCTTATCCCACTTAACATGTATCACCCTCTAACAACATTGAAACTAACACAAATGGAATCATTAGTTGAATTTGACCACATATCAAATCTAGTTCAACTATAAAATATATCTAATTGTATAGTTTTTTAAATTCCTATTGTTTTCTTACTTTGTAGTGTATTTGCAATGTTGACTAGTTTCATCTAATTTGTTGCACATATCAATGTAGGGCATGTTTATGCAATTATTACAGATGAAGAAAATGAAGAGGGAACAAATTATTACTTGTGTCATTGTGTTGAGGCCAAAAATAGATTGGAGGCCCCAGTTATAGATGGAGAAAACATCGAATACCCTACAGGCTCAGTGGTTGTTACTAGAACAGGGCTTAGAAGGTACCCATATAAGAGTGTTAATGTTTGGTTATTTTAGGAATTTGACATGCATCAAAAGATTCTTCATTACTCGAACCTTATCGTGGCATCCAATGTTTATTTTTTCAAATATGGGGGTAGAACTTTGAACAAGAACTTGTGGAAGGTGTGTGAGTCTAACCATGGGGCAATGCTTGATACAATAAAGAGTAGAGAAGACTCAGATGGTTCACAGGATTAATTTGTAGGTATGCACATTGGTTCTTATTAATTTTTAAGTATGCACATTATTTTTTATTAAAATTTAGAGTATGCA
The DNA here is from genome assembly GCA_007115665.2 of Sequoiadendron giganteum. NCBI lineage: Eukaryota > Viridiplantae > Streptophyta > Pinopsida > Cupressales > Cupressaceae > Sequoiadendron > Sequoiadendron giganteum. The sequence goes on from CM021106.1 coordinate 199,542,385, forward strand.
CATCAAGATTAGTTGATAGTTAGACCTTTTGTTTATATATTTCAAGCTTACATATGTTTTGGTTCCAAGTTTGTACATATATTTTGGTTTGAAGTTTACATATGAATATTGTTTTGAAGTTGTCAACGCAGTAGCATAGACAAGGTAGTGATTTGTTTGAAAAAAATGCCTCAAAGAAATGGGGTCTCCTGGTGATGAGTTTTTTGAAAAAATGCCTCAAAAATATGGGGTCTCTTGGTGATGTACATCACCTATTTGAAAAAATTCCTCAAAGAAATGGGATCTCTTGGTGATGTACATCACTAGGAGACTCCATTTCTTTGAGGCATTTTTTCAAAGATCCTACTACCTTGTCTATACTACTACATTGCAATTTGCAAGCTCACTATCTTGTCAATGTGGTAGCAATGTGGATGTATTGACAAGGTAGTGAGCATTGTAAGAAAAAATATGGTTTAGTTCAATCAATCAATCAAAGAGGGAAAATAGAATAAATTTGGCCATGCTACAAGAGGTATTAAACAATTGATTATTGGACATTATCACCCATTATCACCATGAAACCCAATTTATTAGAGGCATTTTAGAAAACAACTCACTACCTTGTCAATGATACCGCATTGGCAATCTAGTGAGCTCACTACACATGGTGTCTCATGGTGATCAAGTTGCTGCCCCCACATAATTTTCTTTGGACACCTTGACTATGTATTATAGTTTCTTTGTCATTTGGGTGGTGATTTTTCATAATCACAATCATAAGTATCAGTGGCATGTGTCATTTTCACTCTAGGTTAGCACTATCATTCTTCATTAGCACTATCATTCCATTTCTATTCTTCACCTTGGACAGTTTCATATGCTTAGATTACTACGTTTTATAATACAATCTACCTCCATGATAATTTCTTATTGTCCCATGATTGATATACCTCACTTGGTGGCTGTGATGGCCTTCATAGTTTCATACAACATTATCTTTCTGCCTTCACTTGTAGGTGGACAAAAACATGACTATGTTCTTCATTTGTAGCACCATGTTTTCTTGTTCTCTAACCCCATCATTATCTTTGCCCCTGTATGCGTTATCAGTCATCAAAAAAAGAGATTGAGAAGGATTATCTTTGAATATGAGTATGATTTTCGTAGACCTTACCCTTATCATACTTATCACTTTTTCAAGTTTGATATAGGTTCACATGTGATATCAAGTGTCCTTAGGCACCCTGTCGGTTATGAGCTTATAGCCCTTCACACAGATGATTTTGATATAACTTTCCTCTTATACCTGATAATGGAGATCTAAAGCCTAATCTAGATACCCTTATAATTCTTATTAGACATGTGTGAAAATCATATGGGGTTAATTTGTTCGGAGTTGGCCAAAACTACTTACAGTCAAATTAGGCCTCTTTCTAAGGATTGTTATGGAACAATAGTTACTAAATGGATTAGTCGGGTCTTGAAATTCATATGGAAGGTGTATTTAGACATTTATAACATTCCTAAATAGTCCCTAGTCTTGAACATTCTTGAAAGACAAGAATTTTCTCTAAAAATAGATAAATTTCCATGCAAAAGCTAGGAAATCAAGGGCTTTGTGGAAAATGAACTTGCATGTGTGGAAAAATCATGAAACTTGGCACATCGTCCCATACACATATAAGCATAAATAATCAAAAAAATTGGAAAATTTAGTTGGTGGAAAAAAAATTTAAGCCTATGCCCTAGTTTGAGGCCTAAATCGATAGTTCCAACAAAATTTAAGTAGTGTAAAGTTGAAAAGGGGTGTAACCTTCATTCTACAACTTGTGTGACCAAACCGACTGTTCCAACACATTTGAATGGGTGTATTTAGGCTAGTAATGATCCTAATTCACACCCAAATATACTGAATCAGTCTAACCTATGTTCAATTGGCTCAATCCCTTAAGAGTCCAAAGTGTAAAAGGGCTACAATCTTTGATAGGCTATTACTCAAAAAACACGATGCTTATAAAATTTCCATTTCTAAGGCTATGGGATCATGTTGGACCCCTCTCCAATAACCTATCTCGATTTTTTATATCTCGGAGGCATTTTCCTGCGATGTCAATTTTTTAGTTGATTGAAAAAGTGTCAGATGCAAGCAGTGCAAAGTTGCAAAGGGGTGTAACTTTTGATCTTTAACTTGTGTGACCAAACCAACTATTCTAGCATGTCTGGATGAGAATTTTTAGGCCAGGCATGGTCCTCTTTTTCACCTAAATAGGTTAAATTAGTTTGAGCTACGTTCAATCGACGAAATCCTTTAAGAGTCCAAAGTACAAAAGGGCAACAATCTTTGATGGCTTGTTACTCAAAAACCGTGATGCATATAAATTTTTTTTCTGAGAATATGGGATAATGTTGGGCTCCTCTACAATAACCTCTCTCAATTTTTTATATCTCAAAGGCATTTTCCTGTGGTGTCAATTTTTTAGTTGATGGAAAAAGTGTCAAATGCAAGTAGTGTAAAGTTGCAAAGGCGTGTAACTTTCATTCTAAAAAGTGTGTGAAAAAATTGATAGTTCCAACATGTATAGATGGGTAGATTTAGGCTAGGAATAGTCTTATTTTGTACCCAAATAGGCTGAATCAATTTGAACTACGTTCAACCCGTGAAATAGCTTAAGAGTCCAAAGTACAAAAGGGTAGAAATCTTTGACAGGTTGTTACTCAAAAACCGTGATGCTTAGAAATTTTTTGTCTAAGGCTATGGGATTGTGTTGGGAACATCTACAACAAACTCTCAGATTTTAATATCTCAGTCATTTTCTCGTGGTGTCAACTTTTCAGGTGATGGAAAAAGCGTAAAATGCAAGCATTGTAAAGTTGCAAAGGGGTATAACTTTTGTTCTACAACTTGTGTGACCAAACTAATAGTTCCAACACATTTGGATGGGTATTTTTAGGTTAGGAATGGTCCTATTTCACACCTATGTGAGGGTGAGAAAGGATGTTAGATTAATGATCCAAGAAGGACATGAAAGCGATCTGACAAAGAAATCTAATCTATAGCCAAAATGCACAAATCTAAAATCTAAAAACTCCTACACATACGAAATTGAACTATACTATTGAAAACATGATGAGGAACCTACTGATTACCAAATGAAAACAAAAAGATAGATTTTACCATCCCGTAGTGGAGTGTATTCACTTGGTGTTGGATTGCTCTTATCACAGTGAAGCCTCCAAAGTTTGTGTGCAAAGTTTGGATGAATGCTTGTTGTGTTTGGTTGATCAAAGACAACGAGGAATATTTGTCAATGGTGTTCTCAATAGCACTTCATTTCTCAAGGTATGTTGATTCTCTAATCCTTTTTTGTGAGGAGAGAGGTTTGTTATATAGAAAAATGAGATTTGAAAAGGACGATCAAGATCATTTTGAAGAATATCCAGATCAACGGTCAGAGTGTGTTGAGAGGATTTAGACATGATAGAATTATGCAAAGTTGATTGCACAATTTATGTGATTGGTAAACAGATTTTCCAGTCAAGGATGTGATTGATCAGTCAAGTTTGTGATGGCTTAGTTAGGAATGTGTCATCTTAGTTAACATAATAGATTGTTTAGTTAAAAAAATAGATTGATTAGTTAACAAATTAGATTGCTTAGTCAACAATCATGATTTTCTCAATCAGAAAGTGGGTGAGGAATATGAATTAATTGATTTAATTAATTAATTCCTTTTTTGGAGTTTGAATGTGCAAATCAAGTTTGACTTTTGCAAACAAAGTTGCATTAGTTTGATTTGATTTTTCATAATTGATTTGAATAGTTTGATTTAATTATCCAAATTTTGAAGTGAAAGTGTTGTAATTAAATTATTATTTGATAGTTTAATCCACTTAGGGGAATATAGTGATTTAGCAATGTAATTAAATAATTAGCATTGTTTAATCAATCAAGATGAAATAAAGTGGGATTTAGGACTTTATTAAATAAATTAAATTTATTTAATTGGTCGAAATGATGAAATGTGAATTAATCAAATAATATTTTTTTTATTCAATTAATAGAGGAATTAGGGGTTTTAGGACTTTATTAAATAACTGAAATCTATTTAATTTGTCTGAAATGATGAAAAAGTGAATTAATTAAATAATGTTGTATTATTCAATTAATAGAGGAATTAGGGTTTTGGATGTCATTTTGATGTAATGTGATGTGGTGTAATGTGAGAACATTGCGGTATGATTTTGAGATGATCCGAAATATTACGATATAATTCAAAGATGTTTCAGGGTGGTTTTGAGATGTTTTGAGACATTATGGGATGATTCCAAGTTGTTTCAAGATGTTACAAGATGATTCTGAGTCATTCTAAGGTGTTAGAGGATGATTATGAGTCATTATGAGGTGTTACAAGATGATTTTGAGTCATTCTAAGGTGTTACAAGATGATTTTGAGTCATTCTAAGGCATTACGGGATGATTCTTAGTCATTCTAAAGTGTTATGGGATGATTTTGAGTCATTCTGAGATGATCAGAGATAATGTTCCATATCGTTTGACCTTGTTTGAGGTTGTTTGATGTTGTTCAATTTTTTTTATGTCGTTCAGGTTGTGTAATAGGTGTCAAGTCAATTTTAGATGTCTACATTTTGCCCCTCTTTGATGCAAAGTACTGGTTGCTTTGTTTCAAAGATTTTGTTTTTAAAACTAATTTTTTTAAAAAAAATTATGCCCCACTATGCCCCAGTGTTCAGTGGAATGATTATAGGACTATGTGTTGCCCCCTCGAGAGGTTGATCAAAAATTTCAAGCTTTGAGGTCAGGATCTTGACACTATTGTATTGTCTTTTCGATGTTTTCAGTTGAAATATTCTATGTTAATGTGCATCGTTTCTCATTTAGAGCTCCTAATTTGAAAGTAGGAAGATTTCCTAAGTGTAATTAGGGTTTTCTAGATGAAATTAGGGTTTCATTGAGGTGTTATATAGGTAATTTGTCTTCAAATTGGGTTATTTGTGCTTGGTTCCTTTTGTTAATTCTTGTCTCTGGATTCTACATTCTGTCAGTTATTGAGGGAAAATGCCAAGATTCAAGGTTGCCCCACATTGTTCTGAGCTCATTCGAGAGTATAGACAGCCTTCAGGAATCGATGGCCTAGTATGTACCTTCTCTCCCTTCACTTTCATCATGTTTTTGTTCTCATTTTGCGTGTGTGAAGTCATATCAAATAAATGCATTGGTTTTGAGATTCTCGTGTAGTTGTCTTGATTTTGGTGCATTTGTCAGGTGTTTTTTGTGTTTTTTTCCAAAAACTACACATTTGTTCAAAATTGGCACATTTATTTTGAGTAGTTGTTCAGAAACTGCGCAGTTGTCTAAAAACTACGTAGTCTTCCTAAAACTATGCACTTGTCAAGAAACTGCACTTTTGTCCTAAAATGATGCTTTTTTTTGGCTTCTATTGACCATTTGTCCCAAAAACTAGTAATTGACTCTCCATCTGTCGTTTTCCTCTTTGCTTTATTCTAAACCCTAGCATGTTACCTTTTGCCATCATGTTTTGTGTTCTAAAACCCTCGCTTGTGTTTGTTTATCATCATACATGTCGTTTGTCACCTAGCATGTGTCATTTTGTGTTCCTTGGCTTGTTTAGAGTGAAACCCTAGCTTGTGTTTGTTTACCGTTAAACATGTTGTTTGTCACGATGCTTGTGTTTTCAAAACCCTAACTTGTGTCTGTTTACCGTCATAAATATCATTTTGTTACCATGTCTATGTTGTAAACCCTAGCTCGTGTCCGTTTACTATCATAAATGTCATTTGTCATCATGCTTATGTTTTCAAAACCCTAACTTGTGTTCATTTACAGTCATAAATATCATTTTTTTACCATGAATATGTTGCAAACCTTAGCTTGTGTTCATTTACTATCATACATGTCATTTATTACCATGCTTGTGTTGTAAACTCTAGCTCATGTTCGTTTATCATCTCAACTGTCATTTGTCGCCTGACATGTGTCGTTTTGTGTTTCTTTGATTATTTAGAGTAAAACCCTAACGTCTTGGTTTATATCGTTTGTAGGTGAATCTCTGACCGCTTCTGATGAGAGAGAGACATCCTCGTCACTTGTTTGATTTTATTGTTGAGTTCAGTGCATTGGAGCGAGACTTTCTTCATGCAGTGGGATTGCATCATATCTGTTACATGCCTCCTATCAGGACCCATATGACAATGTTGACCGCTCTCATGGAGAGGTGGCACTCTGAGACATCCTCTTTTCATTTTCCTACAGGGGAGGCAACCATTACTTTGGAGGATGTGTGGAGTATTCTTCATCGCCCTATTCATGGCGAGCTTGTTACATACTAGATTCAATGAGGTGCTCGTGCTATGCAGTGATTGTTAGGTGTGGCACATGTGGACGTTCATGATGTAGACATTGATTTATCTGATTTTGTAGACAACACAAACCCTATCATTCTTGTCCTTTGCGGCTTTGTATCAGGATTAGTTGTTCATGATAGATGAGGTTGATAGTTTGCAGTGGGTTGGGGTGTATGTATTGAGAGTATGCTAGAGCATGGTACGAGATATGCCTGGGGTGCTTGTTTTCTTTCCCACCTTTATTGAGATATACACGAGGTGGTGTATCGGGGCGGGATGTCATTATTTGTAGGTGTATCCCTTTTGCATGTTTGGGTGTGGGAGCATATTACAATGACTCATCCTAACGAGATTCAGGATCATTCTCCGAGTGATCCATACTGTTATCCTTATGTGGATTTTATGCACTACACTTTGCTTGGGGACTTTCATTATTGGCACCATGTGTTTGATGAGATGTTTAGTTTTGTATGGAGACCTTACATGAGCTATGAGGTTTGTCGAGAGGATGCGGATCAGCTTGTGTACTGCCAACAGACCCATTGGTTGCTTGGTCATTCATCATCTATGATAGAGCGTTATCTACCTGATCAAGTCTGTAGTCAATTTGGTGAGAGACATGGGCGGATTCCTAATGTATATGAGGCTTAGTTTGGTTAGACTTGTCGGGAGGTCCGTGTATGGGGTATCCAGGTTGATGTAGATATTGTTATTTTTTATTTTGCAGTACTTGCCCCAGTTGGGTGGGGTTGGTCAGTTGGAGTGGCAGATCTAGGTACTACTCATGATTATGAGGAGTGGTGGACACAACATCGGCCTTTGAGGCTTACTGATCCTAGAGGTGATCCTATTGTGGGAAGAGCTGGAATCACAGGTCACCACGAGGAGCGACAACATACGGAGGTTCTTGTAGAGCAGTTGGGTCGAACTTGACGTGATGAGGTAGAGGATATTCAAGATGAGGGAGTGCCTCATGCACAGGGTTAGAGACAAGTTCCAGATCCTCCTCCGCCAGCTAGGGATGTTGATTTTTTTCTAGCTTAGATGAATTTGGATAGAGATGCGAATATTCCATGGCGACAAGATGCAAAGGCTTTGGTAGATACTTTGAGGTTTGAACGAGATACTATGAGGTTTGAGCGAGATAGTGTGATTCGTAGACTACATGCGGAAGAGGCTCAAGTAGTATTATTGACAACAAAGAGAGATTCTCTTCGGGCAGATTGAGAGAGTGATATTGGTAGACAACATGCTACAAAGGCTTAAGTACTGTTACTAATGGTGGAGAGAGATACTCTTTAGGTAGAGCATGATGGCATGCTAGGTGAGCGAGATAAGTATCTACAGACATCTACCTATTATCAGACTTTATATGATGCTACCATTCCTAGGGCCTCTCAACGTCCACAGTTTGGGGAGCCTAGTGCTGCGAGCGACGCTGGTGGTGGTGCCAATGTAGGTGATCATTCTATGAGATAGCCAAATCATTTTGGTTTTCAGTAGTGTTATGCCCGTCTTGCTAGGGTTTTTACCATTTTTGATACCTGATCTTCATGTTGTTTCTTGGTGTAGAGGCATTTTGGAGAAATTTAGACGTGTGTGTTATACATATTCATTGGTCTAGTCGAGACCTCGTATATATGTTATGATTTTATACTTTCCTATGACGCTTGTGTCATTGTGGGTGTACTTATGACATATTCTTTTTTGATGATGATATATATATATGAGATATACCTTCTTTGATTCAACCTCATTGTATGTTTATGTGATGGTGATACATGATGATGTATGTTTAAATGTGTTTTTGTGCTTTTCTGATGTATGGATATGATGTAGATGAAGGAATCATACTTTGTCTCATTTTTATGATGTGATGGATGTTTGATAGATGAATGCCCCATACATGATAAATGATGATTTTAATCGGTTTATTATCATCATGATATGTATTGATAACATTTGTGGATGTAGAATGGATATGGTACCGATGATGTGTTATGTAGGATGAATGTTAATTTAGAAGAATTATGATGATATATAGAAAAATGATGTTAATTAGAAGAAACATGATGATATTTGTTAGTTAGTAGAAATATGATGATGGATAGATTTGATGATGTAACTTTGCTTCACTTTAGATACTTCATTGTTTGAATAATCCTTTTTGATGTAGCAAACAAATATGATGCACCAGGGTATGAATTACCAAGGTGACTTTGTATCCATTGCGTGTACTTTGACTCTACAAACAAAGAGTATCTTTGTTCATACCAAATATACAAAAACATGGTTTAAATTATAAGGGGAATTATGTGAAAAACATTTCAGACCAATCACATAGAGAGGTATAGAACACCTAAAATGTAATTTCTTCATGAACCATTTTAATACAACTTCCATACTCAATAAAGAAAGTATTCTCCATGGTAATATTAAAAACATATATTACAAACAAAAAATCAAAATGATGCTCAATTGCCCCCATTCCTTCTTCTCTAAATCCTTATGGACATCCTTGAGAAATCCTGGGAATAAGTCAATAAAATAAATCACAAAAATTAAGACCACAAAAAGATAAAAAAAATTTTGTAGTATCACTTGCCATATCTGTTTAGGGTGAGGCTATTATCCGTTGTTGATCATGTCTATTGTAGGAACGAATCTGTTAAGGCATATCTCAAGATGTTGTTGGGACTTGTTTAAAAAGATAGGTAGCTGATACTTTGGCATTGTTTTTGTGTGTTTATAGTCAACTCTTATGTGATTGTATTTTGCTTGAAAGTTCTAGTTGTTGATGTTTGCTTTGTTTTTTTGTTTTTTTTGTCAAAGGGTGATTTGGGATGATTTGTTTATTATGGTTGAAACATTTGTTGTGGATGTTGATAACAGGATGGACCTTTTTTTTTATTTTCTAAGTTTTATGATGTTTTTTTGTTTTTCTTTTAGGAGACTAACCTAGGGCCTCTGGGGATCATAAAAGATAAGCCTTTCCTATGTTGTACACATAGAGGCTCATAGTTCGCTTGGTTTGAACTTTTCTATTTTGTGAATTTTTTTTTGGATTTGCAAATTTGAATTAATTTGGATTTTGTATTTTTTGACTAAGTGAAATAAAGCATGTTGGAAACCTAAGGGGACTGACCTAGGGTCTCAGGGGCTAAAATCCTTGCCTACATTGTATACGTAGAGACCACGTAGTTCAACCATTTGACTCAAAGAATGAACTATTTTTGGGTAAACAACATCGATAGCATGGATTGATATCCTATTTCTATGTCTGGAGGATATGTAGTTGTGAGGTATAAGAAAATGTTGATATATTAGACTATTTGAGTGAAGTAATAATAAAATTTGTTGGCATCTTTGATGGTTACCTTAGTAGTACGTTGGAGGTACACCTTGTTGTTGGGACAAACTATTTTGAAGGTTACCTTAGTGGTGCGTTGGTGGGTATACCTTGTTATTGGTGGATTTTTACCCTCTTTCCTAGGGTGTAAGATGTTGAAAACTTGGATTGATACTTCACCTTGTTTTTCTAGAGGATATGTTGCAGAAAAGCTTACTTGAACTAGCTATGGGGTTCAAGCAACTATTGTTATCTTATAATTTTTGAGCGAAGGAATAATCAAAGTTGTTGGCATATTTGAAGGTTACCTTGATAGTGCGTTGGTGCTACACCTTGTTGTTGGGACAAATTGTTTCAAAGGTTACCCTGGTGGTGTGTTGGCGGGTATACCTTGTTGATGGGAGGACTTTTTTTGAAGGTTGACCTATGGTGCACCTTGTTGTTTGGACAATGTCTAGATCACAACATGAGCTAGAAGACAGATCAAGATTTATTCTAAAGCAAGATGCAAATATTTTCCCCCAATGTCTAGCAATGTAGGTGATGGATTATCTTTTGATAGGATAACATGTTGGGATAAATTGTGCCTCTTTGGACAGTGCCTCATGGCTTAGATAATGCTAGATAGGATAGGATCAATGATAGTGACCCATGTCAAGATGTTTTCCATAAGAAAGTGTATACCAAACTTTGGTCAAGATCAAGATAATTTGGATTTTGGAAACAATGGCTTGGGTTCATTATGGATAAGCTGTGATGCTTCCACCTGAAATGACACACACAGATTCTCGATTCTTACACATAATGCCTATTTTCCAATTTTTCATCATGGTACTTGTCCAAAGTGCCACCATAGTGGTTTTCACTAGAGGACAATTTTTTTCTTGACTATTTTTCTTGATTTATGATATCACACAAGATGCCTATTTACCAAGTTTTCATCATGGTGACACTTTTTTTGCTCATGTTAGACCACCTAGTGGTGCTGATGTAGACACTGTTGGTTTTGATATGGTTGTTGTTGTTGTCATGATGTGCCCATGATATCCTACTTGGATAAGTTGTTTTGCTAGGATAGGGGTGCTTGAATGTAACCCCTGATAATTCTTATCTTCCTTGTTGATACCGGAGGTAATTTTACCTTGATGTGCACATCGTGATAGAGTTCCCTTAGAGTCCTTATGATAAAAAGTTTTTGCACATGGTCAATGTGAGATTTGGATATCTTGGATGGAAAAATGCATTTACGGATATAATAATTAGATGAATTGGTTGACAATTTGGAACCTTTGACTCTCCAAACTTGGGATGATGATCAATGATGGGTGGATATAGAGATTCGATTAGGACCAACATCTTGGTATACCTTGTAAGTCACTTTTGAAGCTTTATTTTGTATTGTTGGACATTTTTGATGGATGAACTTCCCTTTTTTATTTTTCCCCGTAGTTTCTTTGACTAATGGAGTTTGATAGGGATTATTTTCTTGCTTTTTCTTATGTATCCATTTAAAATTTTCTTGTCCATTTTTCTTTGCTGATCCTTTTACTTCAATGAATTTTTTGGTTCTTGGGTATAACTTTTTCTCTTGTTGTTGGTCCCAATCAGAGGGTGGAAATATGTGTGGATGATGATTCATGACATGGCTAGTTGTAGCATTGGTATCAATTTCATCATAAGGACTCTTTGTGCTCTGTACATTGATGCTAGCATTAGATAAAGTTGACCCCAATATTATGGAGGTATCACTAATATGTTTAGCTCCATTAGTTGGTAAATAATCAAGAGATCGATGCTTAGGATTGTCAAAAATCTACACTGATTCTAGGATACCTTGTTCATGTAGGCCTAATCCTTTGTCGTGATACTAAATCGGTTGAGAGAGTTTACTTGCAATGGGATATGTCTCACCTTGGAAACAAGATGCTAATATTTCTTTACTTTGTTGTGGATCTTTAAATTTAGTAGCTTCCTCACTAATAGGCTCCTTTAGATGTGGGATACCTTCATGATTGATATTTTTGGCCCGATCTTGTAAAATATCAGATTTTAGTGCTTCTTCAAGAGGTGTTTGTGATTTACTATCCACACAAAATTCTTCCTCATGATTCATTTTTTATATGTCTTCATAGGATGTTTCTGATTCACAACTTATGTATAATTCCTCTTCTTGATCCATTTTTTATATATCTCCATAGGATGTTTCTGATTCACAACTTATGTATAAGTCTTCTTCATGATCCCTTTCTAATATGCCTCTATCTTTTGCTATGTTTTGATCTTGTGTACATATGTTAAGAGTAGGAGACTCTTGTTCTTTGGTAATAATTTCAAGAGTATGAGACTCTTGTCTTGGATGAAGATCATCTACATGTCCATTAGGAGAAATCATCTCATGGGTAGATGTATGTGTTCTTGGTATATGGATATGTTCTTTTTTGGGAAAACATAAGATGTCTTGGAAGATATCTACCAAGTCATTATAGTATTTTGATGGTAAGGTTTCTTGATCTTGATTTTGTGTGGTATTATCTTTGAAATTATTTAGATCACATTCTTGACATGGATCAATTTCAAAGAAGGGATTGCTTGTAATGAATACTTGGCTTTCCTCCAAATGTGGATATATGGGTGATAGCTCTTTGCTTAGATTTCTTGCATTGGGTATAAGCGTTTGATCACGAGTGTCTTGATCATCAATATGTACTGTCATGAGGTTGGATGGTGTCAATATATCTTGTACTGGATCATTTCTAGAGTTTGGTGCTTGATTTTGATCATGCTTGGGACTAAATTCTTGATGTATGTCCTCTTTCTCACTAGATGATGTAGAGATATTGTCAATGTGATCGGTGATAGATAGCTCTTGATCGCTGATTTCAAATTTTGAGGTTTAGACCTTATCATTGTTGTCATTGGTAGATGGCCCTTGAACTTCATTTTTAATATCTATTTCTCCTAGATCAATGAGGTCTTGGATGAGGTTTTTGAGTGTAGCACATCTATTTGTTGGGTGACCCTTTCTTGTTTGGAACTCGGATCATCTATACTAGTTATACCAAGAGATTTTAAAGCTTGGTTCCCCATAAGTTGGACTATCATTGATTTTGATAAGTTCTTTTTGTACTAGTTTGTGCATGATTACCTCTAAAGTCTCTCCCAAAGGGGTGAATTTCCTTCCTGGTTGGTAATCTTTCCTCTGTGGATTTTCTTGATTGTTTTGCTCTTGATGTTGTGAAACTCCTTGATACTGTGTATGAAGTACATTTTGATATTGCACTTGAGTTAACCTGGGTGTTTCAAAACTTCTTGATATTACGATTGAGGTACACCTGGGTGTTGCCAAACTTCTAGATACTACAAATATTGGAAGTGTTGTTGATGTGGATATTGAGGTGTTTGTGTAATGTTGTATGTTTGTTGTGGATATGTAATGTTTTGAATTTGCACATGGCATCGACAATACGCCGTATTTATTCTTTGTTTAACTTCCTCAAGATCTATCTCCATTTTATTTAGGGCATTTTGATGCTTTGGACTTATTCCTTGATGGGGGTTTTGAAACCCTTGAAGTTGTTACCCTAATTGATGTTGTGACCCTTGATAAGAGTGATTTGGCTAATAGATCGACATATTTTGGGGATGTTTTGATACTAAATACCCTATCATAAGGTTATTTGGTTTATATCCTCATGGGCCACTTCCATCATTTGTGGTGTTTGTTGGTGGGATACTAGTGTTGTTCTTGATTGCTTCCATTTTCATCCTATGTTGTGATCTCGTGGTTGTCATAAATAGCTCGAGTCTCTTGTGGGAGAGCGGTGTACTCTCTAGTTGACTCAAATTTTAAAACCTAATGTTTCCTTATAGGTTATGTAAGATATTGGAACTGTTGTAACAAACCCAGATTCTGACAATAGTAGAAGGAAAACAATTTTGGATTGTTCCTGGAAGCTCATTTGTAGAAGCTATATACCAACCTAGTTTTGGTTTTGTGAAGTGCCCAAAGGTGTTTCTTGAGAGATTTCGGACTTAGACGCTTGAATATGCAATTATGACCTATGGTCTTTACCTTAGGGATCTTGACCTTATGTGAGATCATGAAGGGGATAATTATTGCCACACAGGTGGTGGTAATATGGGTCTCTCTACTACTATGTCAACTTTCTCTTCCTCTTCATCTAGGACAATTGATGCGATGAGAAATTGGCAAGGTGTTTCATTCTTCTGAAAAATGAAGGTACTTAAGATGCTTATGATGTTTGTTTGTTCACCTTTGATATATGTGATACTAGGTTGAAGGATCGGTGCTATAAGATCTGATTGTTGAACTGGTGCAGTTGGTCGCCAAATGGTCATAAAGTTTGGTGGTGTTATGGGATGGTTGTTGTGAAGCTCAAGACCCTATGGTTTGAGTGTTGTTTTGGATGATACTACTTCTTTGGGAATCAAAATGTTGAAGAATTAAGGTCTACATTCCACTTCCTTATCCAGAGGATATGTTGTGGGAATGTTTACTTGTATTATCTGCGAGTCCCAAGTAACTGCTAATATCATGGATGTCCAAGTGGAGGAATGACCTTAATGGTTTGTTTGATTTTGATTTCAAATAGGTAGGATGGAAATAATGAATTTCATGGGACTATTTGACCTTCTATCTTTCGAGTATCTGCAAGATCATGACGGGCCAAAGAGTGGTGATATGTAAGTGATATGATGGCCCATGTGGCTGACGAATTTTTTTTAACCCAAAATTAATGAAATGAAAAGGGTTTTTAAAGGAGATTCTACTACCACCAATATAAATTATGCTTTACTTTGACTTTAATAAATAATTATTATTCATTTTTTATTTGAATAATGACTAAAGTCCTTATTGATAGGCTGATTGAAAATCATCTATAGCTTTCAAACGATATCACATTTTTTGAATCTAAAACATGCTTCACATTCTATGCTTTGCATACTATAGGATTAAAAAAAAAAAAATTGAATTTCATGAAGGTTTGACCAAGTTAAGGTGGTCAGACATACGAGTTTTTATATTTTTTAAAAGTTGTAATAAAAAAATCATAATTAATTATTTACTTGGAAAAAAATTATTAAAAAATATGCATCACATCAGGACATGATTCCTCTACTTATATCTAAAATATTATAAAAAAATATTATCATTTTATTGTGGTTAGGGTGGTCAGACAGACACCTACTTATTTTTTCCTTGAAATTTAAGTACTAATACATTGAAATTTCAAATTTTCACTAAATAGATTTTTAAAAATAAAAATAAACCTAGTAGTTTAGAAGCTACATTCAAATTGCTACAAATTCTATTCTTACATATTTTTTAAATAATATAAATAACTTATTCAAATTTTTACGTCAAGTTTCCTAACTCTGATTTTCAAAATTTTCATTGCCACTTAAGGGCCTGTTTTTTCCATGATGATCCTACACATACCCTTTCCAATTGTTTTGGTTAGAATAATGATCTTGTGAACAACTCTTTTTCAACTTTTTCTCTGTGTTTTGAAGTATGGTAAGTGATAAGACAACACTTTGACTGACTCAACAAGCATGGACTTATGTGACCTTCATGTCTATAACTTAGGTTGTGAAATCACAACAACCAATCCATAGTTCCCAAATGTTTACTTTGATTAATGTACCCTGAAATCAAAGGCAAAATGTTTAGAAACCTTTAAGAAAGATCATTTCAAAGGGATGCAAACATAAGGCTTCTCTCACAAGTGTGCATTAAATCAAAGGGTTTATGGTTTAACCATCTCATTCAGTGTTTTTTTTAATGTGTTCTTTTTCTTTAAATCAAACATAGAATTTGATGTCAAATTGTTTTGAATGTAATGGGCCAAGTTTAACATAAATTAGCAATTACAACTCTAGGGGATAGACACCATTCTCTTAGGTAGGCCTACCTCATGCCCCGAAGAGACAATTTTACATGCAACTTATGGCATGGGCCTGTAGTTGGACATGGCAAGTAACTTCTCAGAAGCAAATTCTGATGCACCACTTTCAGAGATTTTTTTTGGATAATAGGGTGGCTTCTAAAATAATTTAGTTTTTAGTGGTAACTATGGATGCGAAAATTTGATACTCACTCGCTAGCCATGTAAGGCTCTTTAACTGTTCTCGTTCCACCTAAGGTATGGGATTAGGTGTAGTATGTTGTCAGCATGACTTGAAGCTACTTTATTACGAGTTCACAACCTTTAATATAGCCCGCCAGTAAATGTGCTTCAAGACCTTGCAATGAGTTTTCCAGCGCAGGAAGTATCTCAAGAATAGCCCCCTCTTTAAGGTAAACTTTAAAAGTAAAGTGAAATGCTCAAAAATATTCTTTCACTCACCCAAGATCGCCAAAAGGTGCGAGGGGAGAAGATAAAACACTTTAGATTTTCCAATCAATGAATGCATAGTGAACAATCCATAGCAATTTGATTCATTTTATACACCTCAAGCGATGTTATCCCCAAAAATTTGCAAGTAAAAAAAACAAAGTTCTTTTTAACTTCCACCAATACGAAATGTTCAAGATGTCAAGCAATTAAGATAGCAATGGTGAAATATCATAAAGAAAAAATTGTTCATTTTTATGAGGTCCAATAGAGGTGTTTCTAAGAAAGGAAATCCTTGTCCTATCTTGGTCAACAAATGTAAAAACGTGCGTGTGTCAACAAAATGAAAAACATTTTCACTCTTTTTATGCACCAAAATTAAAGGTTCCTACTTATGAAAACATTAAATGTGTTCATTTTTAGAGCCCAAAACTGAAGTGTTTTTGTTCTTTTTATGAGCACCAAATGAAAGTTCCTAAGTTAAAAAGCTTAAAATTTATTCATTTTAACAACACCAAAGTCAAGTGTGAGTTTGTTGTTGTTCATTTTTAGAGCACCAAAAGAAAGTTTCGAAGTTAAAAAATATTAAAATTTGTTCTTTTTAATAGCACCAAAATCAAAGTGTGAGTTTTTGTTCATTTTTAGAGCACTAAAATGAAAGTTCCTAAGTTAATTAAAAGTAACTCAAAAATTGGGACCGATCATCTTCCCTACAATAAACATGTTAAAGTCATTGGAACCCTACATCAGATCTATCAATTCCTACTTACACATCTAAAAACAAACAATAGTTAGTAAAATAACCTATTACAAGAGTGCAGGATTTGTGCATTTCTCCGTCAGAACAACTGCTCAAAACAAAAAATACAAATGCATAGGTTTCAGATAACTACACAGTTTTAAAAACAAGTGCTAAAAAACCCTAGCAAACAAATGCTAACTTATGAAAATACAAATGTGCCAATTTCAGACAAATGCGCCATTCGCTTGAAAAATGCATAGTTCTTTTGACAAATGCGTCATTATTCTGACAAATGTACAGTTTTATTGATAGACAAGTGCTTAGACTTTTTATACAGATGCTCAAGTCTTCTAGACAAGTGCGTGAAAACTCTGTGAAAAGCGTTTTCGGGACCTCCAACTTCAAAAATGACTCAAACGAACGTTAGAGGAGGGGACAAGGGTCCCACCGATCTTGCTAGAATGTGTGAGGGTGAGAAAGGACATTAGATTAATGATCCAAGAAGGAAATGAAAGCGATCTGATAAAGAAATCTAATCTACAGCCAAAATGCACAAATCTAAAATCTAAAAACTCTTACACATACAAAATTGAAATATATTATTGCAAACATGATGAGGAACCTACTGATTACCAAATGAAAACAAAAAGATAGTTTTTACCATCCTGTAGTGGAGTGTATTCACTTGATGTTGGATTGCTCTTATTATAGCGAAGCCTCCAAATTTTTTGTGCAAAGTGTGGATGAATGTTTGTTGTGTTTGGTTGATCAGAGAGAATGGGGAAGCTTTGTCAATGGTGTTCTTGACAACACTTCATTACTCAATGTATGTTGATTCTTCGATCCTTTTTGTGAGGAGAGAGGTTTGTTATATAAAAAAATGAGATTTGAAATGGATGATCAAGATCATTTTGAAGAATATCCAGATCAACGGTCGGAGTGTGTTGATAGGATTTAGACATGAGAGAATTATGCAAAGTTGATTGCACAATTTGTGTGATTGGGAAATAGATTGGCCAGTTAGGGATGTGATTGATTAGTTAACATAATAGATTGACCAGTCAAGTTTGTGATGGCTTAGTCAGGAATGTGATGTCTTAGTTAACAAAATAGATTGTTTAGTTAACATAATAGATTGATTAGTTAACAAATTAGATTACTTAGTCAACAATCATAATTTGCTCAATCAGAAAGTGGGCGAGGAATATGAATTAATTAATTCCTTTTTTGGAGTTTTAATGTGCAAATCAAGTTTGACTTTTGCAAACAAAGTTGCATTAATTTGATTTGATTTTTGATAATTGATTTAAATAGTTTGATTTAATTATCCAAATTTTGAAGGGAAAGTGTCGTAATTAAATTATTATTTGATAATTTAATCCACTTAGGGAAATATAGTGATTTAGTGACGTAATTAAATAATTGGAGTTATTTAATCAATCAAGATGAAATAAAGTGGGATTTAGGACTTTATTAAATAAATGAGATTTATTTAATTGGTCGAAATGATGAAATGTGAATTAATCAAATAATGTTGTTGTATTTAATTAATAGAGGAATTAGGGTTTTTGGGACTTTATTAAATAACTGAAATCTATTTAATTTGTCCAAAATGATAAAAAAGTGAATTAATTAAATAATGTTTTATTATTCAATTAATAGAGGAATTAGGGTTTTTGATGTCATTTTGATGTAATGTGATTTGGTGTGATGCATGAACGTTGTGGTATGATTTCGAGATGATCTAAAACATTACGAGATAATTCTGAGATGTTCTGAGGTGATTTCAAGATATTCTGAGACATTATGGGATGATTCTAAGATGTTATGGGATGATTTTGAGTCATTCTGAGGTGTTATGAGATGATTTTGAGTCATTTCAAGGCATAATAGGATGATTCTAAGTCATTCTGAGGTGTTACAGGATGATTTTGAGTCATTCTAAAATGATTAGAGATGATGTTCCATATCGTTTGACGTTGTTTGAGGTTGTTCGTTGTTGTTCAATGTTGTTTGATGTCGTTCAGGTTGTGTGATAGGTGTGAAGTCAATTTTACATGTCTACAACACCCAAACATGTTGAATTAGTCTAAGCTACATTCAACCAGCTCAATCCCTTAAGAGTCCAAAGTGCAAAAAGGCAACAATATTTGATGGGATATTACTCAGAAACCATGACACTTAAAAAATTTTAGTCTAAGGCTACAAGATCTTGTTGGGACCCTCTACAATAACCTCTCTCAGTTTTTGATATATCGAAGGCATTTTCTCGTGGTTGATTTTTTAGTTAATGGAAAAAGTGTCGAATGCAAGCAGTGTAAAGTTGCAAAGGGGTGTAACTTTTATTTTACAACTCATGTGACCAAAACGATTGTTCCAACATGTATGACTGCATACATTTAGGCTAGGAATGGTCCTCTTTTGTACCCAAACATGTTGAATCAGTCTGAGCTATGTTGAACCAGCTCAATCCCTTAAGAGTCCAAAATGCAAAAGGGCTACAATCTTTGATAAGCTATTACTCAAAAAACGTGATGCTTATAAAATTTGCGTCTAAGGCTATGGGATCAAATTGGGCCCTTCTACAATAACCTCTCTCAATTTTTTATATCTTGGAGGTGTTTTCCCGTGGTGTCGATTTTTTAGTTGATGGAAAAAGTGTCAAATACAAGCAGTGTAAAGTTGCAAAGGGGTGTAACTTTCATTCTCCAACTCATGTGACCAAACCGACTATTCTAACACGTCCATATGGGTATTTTTAGGCTAGGCATGGTCCTTTTTTGCACCCAAACATGTCGAATCAATCTAATCTATGTTCAATCGGTGAAATCCCTTAAGAGTCCAAAGTGCAAAAGGGAAACAATCTTTGGCAAGTTGTTACTTGGAAATCATGATGCCTAGAAACTTTTCATTTGAGGCTACGAGATCATGTTGGATCCCTTTACAATAACCTCGCATGATTTTTGATATATCGAAGGTGTTTTCCCATGGTGTCAACTTTTCAGTTGATGGAAAAAGTATCAAATGTAAGCAGTGTAAAGTTGCAAAGGGGTGTAACTTTTGTTTTGTAACTCATGCGACCAAATCGATTGTCCCAAGACATCTGGATGGGTACATTTAGGTTAGGAATGGTCCTCTTTTTCACCCAAACATGCTAAATCATTCCAAGCTACATTCAACCAACGAAATCCCTTAAGATGGCATGCAAAACAAAGGAAAAGAGAAAATATACAATAAAACACTATAAATTGAGGAATATGGGAATTGGTGTATGAGGCTCAAGGTTAATCTAGACATCATGTACTTCACACCACTTTCATGAATAATCATGAGTGATGGGTTTGATTAATTGGTATAAGAATGTTGAGGGTTGATATGTACATTCTTGGCTCCATACCACTTACAAGAAGTCATGAGTGACAATTTCCATTGGGTACTTAACTGAATCAATATGTTTTGGCTTTAGATGAACTCACACAACAAAATACAATCTTACCTAAACAGGTTTGGTTGTAGTGGATGTTACTCTAAATGAGATAAATGGTAAAACCATTTGACCAACATACACTTGAATGTATTCCTCTTCCATATATTTGTGTGGGGAGGATCTAGAATCTTCTATGTTGGATAATATTGTGTAGGCATGAGTACAACCCTTGGAAGTCAAATATGGAGGTTGGTGAGTTGCAATTTCAACCTAGGAATATAAGATGAGTAGATACAAATGAGTGCAAGAGAGAAGTAGATTGAATAAGCATGCAATCCACAAGAAGTCAAGTTAATAGAGAATTGTATATGTTCTTGATAAGGCCCCAATGCCTTTGAAAGCCCAAATTGACTTGTAAATGTGCAAGATGATAGTGGAAATGAGGAAGCACAACTTCAATAATTTTTTTGTAAATCTCTCTTTCAATGTGTGTTTGAGTTATTTAATTTCTTACTTTCATCCAACTAATTCAGTAATTGAAGCACATAAGAAAGCATATGAATGATATGTTCAATTGGTTAGAAGCATAGTTCTTACTTACAAGAGTAAGTAACATTAGACTTTACTAATATACAATGTAAACAATCAATGTGCTCATTTACTACACCATTATCTTATGGATTTCAAGGGCCACATGTCAGAAATAACATAAAATGAGTGTGAAATCTGGCCTATAAGCATTGTAGGCATGCATTTGAACATGCACACAATTGAATAATGAATATAAGATCTAGATGGAAGCCATAGTGGTAGAAAATATGATTTTGTAGCCTTTTATATATTGATTCATTATTGTAGAACATTGAATTAGCACATAAGTAGATGATAAATCCTTGGTGACTCATTTTTGGAAATATTGAAGTTGTTTAGCATCAATTAATAAATATTCAAGTCAAACCATGAAGGACAACAATGAGCAATGCTAGGGCTAACCAAATGCTAAATGTCAAGACCATGAGAAAATAAAAGACAATGATTAAATTTTTTGACTGTGAAACATTGACCTTGTTGGTCCTCATATTGTAAACTTGCTTTATGACTATGTTTTTCATGGACAATGGTGTTAGTCAAATTTGACTGTGAGTTTATATTATCTCATATTACAATGAAGACACTCAAAGACCAAGAGAAAGGGAAGACATCATCTAGAATACATGTGAACACATTAATCATGAAGAATACATGTGAACACATGAATTATACATTGGAAGCCTGAAGCATGCATGTGAGTACACATAATACATTAAATATACACAAGACGCATGAACCATACACGTGAATACATGAAGTATACACATGAATCATGAAGAATACACATGAACACATGAATTATACATTAGAAGCATGAAGGATACACATAATACATGAAGTATACATGTGAATAAGTGAAGCACAAGTATTCAAATACATATAAGCCATCAATTATACACATGAGTACAAAGTATACACATGAATAAAAAAGTATACGCATGAATACAAGGTATATGCATGAAAACAAGTAAGTCGTAAAATATACATTGGAATACATGTAAGTCACAAAGTATACACATAAGTTGTAAAGTAAACACTTGAATACACGTAACTCATATCTATTGAAGCATGGATTTATAATACAAATATGGACACCATCAATAAAAAAGATTTGTATTAACCAAATATCCATGTAGGCATACATCAATATATGTCGATATGAGTATAAAATATATATAAAATAGCCAAAGAGGCTTAAAATAATGCCATATAGGCATACAATTTCAAGTATATGCAATACAAAATATGTCCAAAAATTCCATATAGGCATACAACAAAGAACCCTAATCAAAAGTCATTTCCCTCAAGGTGAATGAAACAAGCAGGCGGCCTTTGGTGGTTGGGTGGATGGAAATGTGTATGACACTAATTTACCCTAAACTCGAGGGTTTTTTCTTCTAGGGTTTAGTTCCTCATCAAGCCTTATCTATTACAATAACAAGTAAAGACATTAATATATAGAAATTACATTATAAAAAATGAAATAAATAACAAAATAATCACTTATCACAACTAGACGATCTCTCTCCTCACGTGAAATATTTGCATGCTCATGTTGTGGCATGCCCAAGTCCTATAGAAACCATCCAAATAGAAATTAAACTATGAATCAATAATCATTTGATTTTTCACTAACTAACAACTATAACAATGAATGTAATTTGAAATTTACTAATCTACCTCATACCCCCGTGAGAGGAATTCATCTATCTATTGCACAAGATACACATTGCTCCATTACCCTATCCAAATCTGGAGGCAATTCCACTTCCATCATTTAAAAATTAAAAAACAAATTATTCAATCACGAAAAGTAGAATAGTGATGCAGGTCATGGCTTATAATGTATGAGATAATGAACAAAATTTTGAGTACTTATTGAACTACATATTTCTTACTATTATGCTTAATATTTTCCCTATCAATAGCTTGTTTGAAAGCACCTATTTTATTCTTTTATACATCACAGTGATGTGGTGAATTGTTGAAAAAAATGCCTTAAATAAATGTGGTCTCATGGTGATGGAATTCCATGACAAATTTGTTTGTCATGGAATTTCATCACCATGAGACTACATTTCTTTGAGGAATTTTTTTCAAGCATTTCATTGCCTTCTCTATGCTATTATGTTGGGATGGGGTGGATGGTATAGTGTGGTCTTGGTTATGAGATGGAGGGGGATCATGAGATGAAGAGGGATGGGTGTTTTGATCATGATGGGAAGAGGATAATTAGATGGGGTGGAAGGTGTACTTTGAGACCACATTTCAAGAGTGGTCATAAAATGGAGTGGAAGAGGTACTTTGATCTAGAAACAAAAGGATGTCATTAGATGAAGTGTGGGAGAGGGGATTGTGAGAGGGGAGATGAGGAGATATCTTGCTCTTGAGATGGAAAGATATCATTAGATGAGATGGAAGATCTATGTTGTTCTTTATTGGAAATGGGATCATGAGATGGAAGGGGATCATATGATGGAGGAGAAGGGTTTCCTTGATCTTTATATGGAGGGGAATCTATGTTAGCATGATTTGGATTAGGATATGGACATGGTTCATTTGATATACATGGTGTCATGAGGGAGGAAGGTTTTGTAGAATCTTCAAATTCAATAGATGATTGATAGGGGATTCATTTAATATTTAGGGTATTATGGTTTATCTTGATGGGAATGATGAAGGTGGATGCATGATATGGGAAGATTGAACCACTTTTTTTTTGCATGGGGAAATAACCACCTTTGCAAATAGTCCTTGGAGGAAGTTATTATGAGAGACATGGGATGACTTTTCTTGGTAATAGTGGGGTGATGTGGATTTTAAGGATGTGGGATATGAAAGTGGAATAAGAGGTGGAAGCTTCCATGGATTGGTAAATTGAAGATGAGGATGAGGACTTTGAAAAGGATTTGGAGGGTAATTTTGGATAAAGGCTTGGTTTCTATTCTTAAGGTAGTGAGTTGATTGAAAAAATGTCTCAAAGTAATGTGGTGTCATGGTGATGGAATGGAATTCCATCACCATGAGACAACATTTATTCAAGGAATTTTTTCAAACAACTCACTATAGAAGTTGAGAAATCCAACTTTACAGAACCCAAGAATCACCTGCATGCAAATAACCTATCATGAGAAAGAGATACAGAGAGAAAAACAAAGGTGCTCTGCAAGCTTCAAGCAGAAAAATGAATTAACATAATAAATAATACAAAGAGATCAATCTTTATGAAGGAGATCAAGAAACCCTAAAGAGAAACCTAAAAGGGATGCATTTAATAATTAGAATAATTATTAAATGCCTACAAAATGAAAACTAAGTTAATCTTAAGAGAAATATAAAAGGTAACTTAATTAAAATAATTAAGTAAAGAACCTTTTACTCTAACACCCCCCCTTAAGATGAACTTAGGGACTAGCTACAAACTAAATGCAGGAAAGCAATGCAACTACAAGCTAGAAAGAAAACAAGGGTTCCGAAAACTAGGCCTAATCAGGTACCTGAATACAACCAAATCTCTGTAAGGCAGAGTAAAGGAGAAAACCCAGTGGGACAAAAATCCTCTCCAAAAAGAGATGAAGAAACATGCTGAAAAAAAAACATGAAGGAAGGAAGGCCTCACAGAGACCCCCCAAGGACAACTTCCTTCACCCCAAGCATGGAGCGCAACTGAAGATAGTGCAGCGATACCAAAGTTATAGTGAAGATGTCAGCAACCTAATCCTTTGTAGGAATGTACTCCAAGATGAGAGAACCATTATGAATCAACTACCTGATGAAGTGCATGTGGATCTCAATGTGCTTAGTCCATTGATTCTCCACTAGGTTGCGGGAAATGTGAATGGAACTTTGATTGTCATACCAAAGAATAGTGGGACTATCAAGAGGAAACCCAAACTTTTTCATCAACTGTCGAAGCCATAGAATCTCTTGACTAGCTAACAATGTTGCTCCATACTTAACCTCTATAGAAGATAATGCAATAGTAGACTACTTCTTGCAAGACCGTGTGATAGGCCCAAAACCAAGGCAAAAAATAAAGCCAGAAGTACACTTCTGATCATTGACATCACCAACCCAATCTAAGTCAGTGAAGCCAATAATATGAGGGGATCCTGAAGTGTAGTGAATGCCATAATGAATAGTGCCCTGAATGTACCTCAAGATATGTTTGGCATCTTGTCAATGAATCCCATGTGGATCATTGAAGAATCGAGAGACAAGGCCAACCGCAAAGGAAAGATTAGGATGAGAATGTGTCAGGTACAATAAACTACCAACCAATTGCCTGTATAAAGTGGGATCTACTAGAGGAGAAGAGAAAGTGGAAGACAAAACAACACCTAACTGAAATGGTGTGGGGGAAGGCTTGCAATCAAGCATGCCAAATAGTTGGAGCATATCAAAAGAATACTTCTACTGAAATATGGAAATCCCATCCGAAGACTGAATAACCTGCAGGCCCAAAAAAAAATGCAAAAAACCAAGATTTGTCATCTCAAACTACTCCATCAAAGCTCTCTGAACACTCTGAATCATGGAGAATGAGCTACCTGTAATAATGAGATCATCAACATATAGCACAAGAATCATAAGATCACCCTCTTGACACTGAATGTAAACTGTATGATCAGAATGATAGCGTGTGAAGTGAGAGGAAAGCAAGAAAGAGGCCATCTTCTCATACCAAGCCCAAGGGGTTTGTTTGAGACCATATAATGAATGCCGAAGTTTGCAAACCAAAGAAGTATCCTACATAAATCCCTGAGGCTGCTCAATATAGATCACCTCATTACAGTCTCCATGCAAGAAGGCACTCTTCACATCCATTTGAAAAATTATCCATCCCTGTGAAGCTACAAGTGAAAGTACAAAGTGAATAGAATTCATCTTGGCAATAGGGGAAAAGGTCTCAGAGTATTCAATACCCTCCACCTAAGAAAACCTCTTCACAATAAGACGGGCCTTATAATTATCAATGGAACCATCTGCAACATACTTGGTAAGGTACACCCACTTGCATCGAACCCATTTTCTTCCCTTAGGAAGAGGACAAATATCCCAAGTATGATTCTTCATCAAAGAAGAATACTACGCATCCATGGCCCTATCCCATGCAAGGTGATCTGCCACCTCTGAAAACTTCTAAGGATCATCTAAAATGGCATGACTCAAAAGAATAGTACTAGTTGTCTAGGCACGAGTGCGACGAGTATCTAAAGGATCACCTACCAAAGATCTAGCTACCTCAACAGTAACACGGGCCCACTTGGGAAAATTTTGAGTACCTAGTGGTGGTGGAGATGGTGGATCATCATCTGCATCATCCTCAAGAGATAAGTAATCCTCATGAGATGAAGAGGGAGAAGTAGGTAGTGAGGGAGAAGCTGGTGATAGAGAATCCATCAGAGGAAAGCGTTCATCAAACTAGACATCCCACCGAAACAAGACCTCTCTGGAATCAGGATCAAACAACCTGTATGCATTAACATCCTCACAGTAGCCAAAAAATATGAGTGGTCGGCTCTTCCTCTCCATGGATTTCTGTTGAGCATCGGGAATAAATGCCCAAGCCTCACTACCAAAAACTCAGAATGTAGAAACATCAAGCTTGACATGAGTCCAAGCCTCTTTAGGAGTCATATGTTGCAATGCCTTATGAGGCATCTAATTCTGAATATAATTGGCACAATTGACTGCCTCAGCCCAAAATGAAGAGCTAATAGCTTGAGACTGTATCATACAATTTTCCATCTCCCGTAAGGTTCTGTTCTTTCTCTCAACAACACCATTCTGTTGTGGGGTGTAAGGAACTGTAAATTGATGTTGCGAACCATGCTTAGTGCAGAAATCCCTAAAATCCTAGTTAACATACTCCCCCCATTATCTATGTGTATTTGCCTAATAGAAAGTCCAGACTTCTTCTCCACAAATGTCTTAAAGATCTAAAATGAATCAAAGACATCAGACTTGTACTTAAGAAAGTACACCCATGTGCATTTGGAGAAGTCATCAATAAAAGTGAGCACATATAGGGACCCTGAAAAATGAGTGGTAAAAGACATAATACCACTGTGGACCAACTCCAAGGGTGCCTTAGCACGTGTGGCTCTACTCATAGGAAAAGAATCCCGATGATGCTTGCCAAGTGCATAACCATGACAAACACCATCAGTACATGAAATCTTAGGGAGCCCAATCACAAGTGCCTGTGTACTCATCTACTATAGATATTTGTAATTGACATGGCCCAAACGCTCATGCCAAAGCCTACTCACTAAGTCTGCATGTGCTATAAGAGAGGAACTTGAACTGTCTGAACTCTCAAAGCCATAAAATTTGTATAAGTAAGATGCAGAATCAACACACCCAGTAGCCACAACCAAATTAGGATCATGAAGGTCTCGAATAACCACATCATGTGGTGAGAAATCAACTGTCTTACTAAAGCTAGAATGGAAAATCTAATAAACTGAAAGAAGGTTCGTCGAAATGTCAGGAACAACAAGTACATCCTGAAGATGACCACCATCCAATGAAATAGTACCTGAACCCTTAACTGAAAGTTGTGATGAGTCACCCACTGCAATGTGTGAAGTACCAATAGGGGCAAGTGCGGTGACCAAATCCTCTGTGTGTGTCATATGGTGAGAGGCAGAAAAATCTAGAATCCAAGTGGACCCTATAGATAATTCTCGTGCAAAAAGAGCATGACCTTTCCCCGTGGGTGGACAAGGAGCCTAAGGTGAGGTGATATGATGCTGATGCATGGCTTCCTCTAAAGCCTCTAATCATTTCCACCACCTGGAAACCGAATGTCCTTCCTTGCCATAGAAACTGCAAGGATCACCTGATTTCTTCTAAGTCTTGGAGGAAGACTCACCAGACTTAGAAGATTTTCCCTGTTTGGGATGGGAGTGTGGTTTTGAATCAGAATTTGGAGGAGGCTTGGAAGAATTCTCACTACCAACTAAATTTTTCATCGACTTCTATTTCTATTTTTGCTTCCCCTTAGATGACTAAGCTACCAGTGATTGGTCCTTAGATCCTGTGAGAGCATCCAACTGTGATATTCTGGCCTTCTCTCGTGTCAACCGATCACATAACACCTCAAAATTAGACATGGTAAAGCGTTCACCCAAGGCATCCATAGTAGAATAGAATGTAGAGGAGAAAATCATAAATGGACCACGAAGCTTAGAGAGAATCAGGTAAATTCACTCTTCATCTATTTTGTTCTTACCACAACCTTGTAAAAAAGATCGCAATGATTTGAACTTCATCAAAAAGTCCTCAATGGTAGGATATTTATCAGGTACTAAGGAAGTCAATTCGACCTCAATCTGAAGTGCATGAAACTGATTAATGGTGCCAAATAAAGTTTGAAATTTCAACCACATAGCCCGAGGAGTGGTACAACCCTCTAGATGGAATAGAAGACTATTTGAAACATGCAAGGATAGAAAACCCATGGCCTCATCCATTCTTTTCTTGTGCTTAAAAACCTTAAATGGCCTTGTTAACTGTGGTTGAACATCATCCAAACATGACCATAACCCTTTTGACATGAGAAGTTTGGTCATTTGTGCCTTCTAGGTGTGATAATTGTGTGGGTAAAGATGCTCAATAGAAGAAGAGTCCTCCATGATGAATGATTTTTAAAATGTTTTATGGAAGAGGTTTCTAGTTTTCTGATGTAAATGATAGAAAGAAATAAAAACAACCCTCATAACACAAGAACGCAAACCTCGGTAAATTTTTAAAGCTAAAAAGCTAGAAAAAGAAAAATGTGCTTTAGAAAATATTCTGTGTACTTGGTGAATTTTATGAGAAAATAATCTGCAAATCTGAAGAGATCGCTCAAACACCTTTCCAACACCTATTCATTTTCAAAAAATGGAGTTCAGATGCAAAAGTTACGCCCCCAGGAGTGCAAAACACAAGTTTTGACTTTGATTGGAAAAAATAGCAGAAAAACGGCAAAATCATGATCCGACTTCAAATCAGCTTTCTGGCGATATCTCGTTTTCAAAAATCTGAGCTCGTACGACCATTTTACGCCCAATTTTATAAAAGTTGTTCAAAGATGACCAATAATCCCTTTAGGAGCCCTTAGGGGCTAAAACAAATGGGCCCCTAGTCACATGCATGACCAAGGGTGGGTGGTTGCGTGATGGAGCCAAAGCTCCTGGTCACCCACGTGACCATCGCTGGTTTGGTGAGGGCTAAGCACGGGCTCCCGGTCCGCGATATGACCGCGACTTGCAGGTTTAAGGCTTGCGGGGGCTGGAGACTGGCGGAGCAACGCCAATGGCGGGTGGAGAAACCACCACTACTGGTGGCCGCCAGGTGGTGAACTAGTGGCATGGCCCTTTTGAACATGCAGCACAACAATTTTTAAAAAAACTTTGATATTTTTTAGTTTTATTTATTTATTTTTTTTGGAAAACATGCCCTAGGGCCATACGGCCTTGGGGCAATTTTTTTTGCCTCCTGGTTCAACTATGTCCAAATTGGACGAATGAATAGTCGATTTAGGGGTTTTTGGGCAATGCAGACTTAATGGTGACATTCATTTGGACTCAAAAACTCTGATCAAACAGGTAATGCCCTGGATCAAAAAAGACAAACCCCAAACCCTTGAAGCTCTATGAATCTCTCAGAAGACGAACAGGAAGTGGCAGGTTAGAGCTCTGATACCATGTAGAAATTGAGAAATCCAACTTCACGGAACTCGAGAATCACCTGCATGCAAATAACCTATCACGAGAAAGAGATACAAAGAAAAAAGAAAATGTTTTTGCAAGCTTCAAGTGGAAAAATGAATTAACAGAATAAATTTAATACAAAGAGATCAATCCTTATGAAGGAGATCAATAAACCCTAAAGTGAAACCTAAAAGGGATGCATTTAATAATTAGAATAATTATTAAATTCCTACAAAATGAAAACTACGCTAATCTTAAGAGAAATATAAAAGGTAACTTAATTAAAATAATTAAGTAAAGAACCTTTTACTCTAACACTCACTACCATGTCTATGTTATTGCTTACTATTATGCTTTGATAGATTTTTTCCAATCATCCATAGTTTGTTGGAAAGCACCTATTTTAGGCTTTTAGCCATAGCAGCAAGGAAGTAAACTGTTTGATAAAATGATTTGGTAGACATGTATGGAAAATGTGGTAGCATAGACAAGGTGGTGAGATGTTTGAAAAAATGCCTCAAAGAAATTGGGTCTCATGGTGATGGACATCACCATGAGACCCAATTTCTTTGAGGCATTTTTCAAATAGCTCATTGCCTTATCTATGCTATTGATTACTATTATGCTTTGATATATTTTTTCCAATCATCCATAGTTTGTTGGAAAACACCTATTTTAGGCTTTTATCCATAACAGCAAGGAAGTAAAATGTTTGATAAAATACTTTGGTAGACATGTATGGAAAATGTGGTAGCATAGACAAGGCGATGAGTTGTTTGAAAAAATTCCTCAAAGAATTTAGGTCTCATGGTGATGGACATCACCATGAGACCACATTTCTTTGAGGCATTTTTTCAAACAACTCATTACCTTGTCTATGTTATTGCTTACTATTATGCTTTGATAGATTTTTTCCAAGCATCCATAGCATAGATAAGGTAGTGAGCTATTTGAAAAAATGCCTCAATAAAATCTGGTCTCATGAAATGCCATGAAAATCAAATGCAATTGGCAAGTGCTCCTAGTATTAGTTATGTTATGTGAAGTAATTGCATCACTACTTATGTTGACTTTCTAAAAACTATATTGTAATTGAAATTTTATCATCTATCAACATCTAGTTATTAGTTATGCAATGTGAAGTAATGATTTGAGTTCAAAAGATGAGCAATGCAATGTAATCAACGATATGAATATAAACCACACAAATCTATTAAGTAAAATTCATTAGTTAAACTCTTTATTCTATTACCTGAGTGAAGGTTTGAACTCCACTACCACTAGGAGGTGTTATCATGAAACCTCCAATATTAACCTATTCAACATCTAAAATTAGAATACCATTCATATAACAATGCTATTCACATGTACTATTTACAATTGTTTACTAGTTACATACCTCAACAATAGATGTGGTGGAGTAAAAAATAGTTAGAGGGCCGATGAAAATAGTATCAACACTATGACCCTGAAATTTTATTACAATCATTAAACTAAATTACTTAATCTTGCATTTCAAAAATGAAATTTAATAAATTAAATTATGAACACAAGGAAATAGGGTTCCACACCTTAGGATATGGAACTAAGGAGATTAGGACCTACCTATTTTACTCTAGTTCATTAAAGAAAACCAAGATCCCTCAACCAATTGACTTGATTGAGGAATGGAATAGGGTTAGGATGGTTTCCTTGGGTTTTATTAAAGAGGGGTTCACCACTAAGCAAATGATTAGAAAGATAAATTATTACGCAAACCTAACTAAATGACCTAGGAAATGAAACTGAAAATCAAAATAACAAACTGAGAATGAATAGAGGGCTACCTAGAAGAGTGATGCAATCAAAACAAGGTCTAAAACCCTAAAAATTCTTTTTGAAGTGTACTGGGACTCATAGACTAGACTAGGTGATTTAGTCCCAATCTAGGGTTTCTAGGTGGGACCTGGAATCTCTTAGTGACTGATCTAAATCTGTTGAAATCTGGTAAAAATGTTGTACTAGGACTCATACACCTAAGGTGGCAATTTAGTCCCAATTTTAGGCTTTGGATGAAACTTTGGTATCCTCTAGTGATCTTCTATAGCTTCTCTCATGTCCAATCTTTGAGTCAGAAATCTTGAATTCTAGCCTATACTTGACTTTCTATGAAGATGACAACTATGAAAAATTTCTTCAATATTTCAACTTAGTCTTCAAAGGATCTTCAAGCTCCAAACTACCTAGATGATCTACAATCAAACATGAAGAGAGAAAAATTGTTGATTTGTTAAGGAATGGGGGTTTGCCTTGGTCAAACCTCGTAGGTAATCATACCTTAATGAGAAATGAAATGTGGATGAAATGAAACATGCAACACAAGATTAAACATAGAAGCTTTTTTGAAACCTTGTAGATCTACAAAAAAGCATGAAGTTGCCTCAATGGATGTAGATCTTGCTCATGATTCTTGATGAAAGATAATGCCTTTGAATACTTGAATTTATCTTGAACAATACATCACAACATTAGCTCAAAACCACATGAATGATGCATCAGGCTTTTGACATGATAATAGATCTTGAATGTTGTAATAATCTTCTATAAATTTTCCCTTGCATACTCTTGAAATGCTCTTGAATACTCTATAATGCTCTTGTGAACTCTTAGGATGCTTGACTCAAAGTTGCTAGGTCTTGTTAGGAGAAATAATATGAAATAGCATTGTATTAAACTTGTTTATGTCAGAATTACTGAGATTACAACACTACAATCTGACATTAGATCTAGGATAATAAAATCCCATCAAGAATTTGATTGAAAATAGGTTCTGGTTAAAGCGAGACTCATACACTAGTTGTGGCATATGAGTCCCAGTAGCTAAAACTTGGGACATGGATTTCTAGGAATGTCTTGTTTAATGTGCAATTTGAAATTAGGTCCCAAGACCTAAGTGGGACTCATATGCCCAAGGTGGCATATGATTCCTAGATCACTAGATCTAGAACACATGACCCAAAACGTTGAATTATGACTGGTTATTTGATAAGTGTTGGGATTATCCATGGAAAGATGTAATGAATAAGGCTTGTGCATGTAAAATAGGGCCAATTGAAGCATAAAGAAGCCAAATTAATTAATAAAGCCCTATACTAGTGTGAAAGTGTAAATATACACTTTACAACACCCTAAATAAGGCACAATTAGGTCCATTTAGTTTTAAAAGGGCCCTAAACCTAATGTGAATATGTAAAACAGATTACAACACTAAATCAAGGCAACATTAGGCTCAATTTAATATTAATTATTCCTAGATTAAGTGTGAAAGCCTCATTCAAGATGGCATATGCCATCACCAACTAGGCAACTGTAGATGTATCATATACACCAACCTCTTGACTATCTATGGGATCATATGTACAAGCCAATCCACAAACCTGATAAGAATGGGGTGGAACCGTAGCCCTCAAACTCTCCCCTGGCTAACGTTGTACTATAGGACAAGCACATTGGATGATACTATGGTTTAGAGAATTAATAGACTGTAGAGTGTCCACCTCAACACTCTCCTTCACAATAGAATGGATAGCAATGTTCTTATAAGATGGCCTAGTGAGTGCTCATCTCGCTTGCCACTGAGGATCAAGACATGCACCTGGTCTATCCTATGCCAACCCACCACCTCTCCCCTGAAATTCTCGCATATCTAAATAGTTAGGTATTTTATTGAGGATGAACTCGCAATAGAGCTTCCTCAAGAAATATTGGGGGACCTTGTTATTATTGCATGGTGGATGGTTAAAAACCATCCACCACCTCTTCCAAAAAATGTTCTTTATCCATTGGTGGTTGCACCAATAGATAGGAAACCTCTTGCTATAAAGGTCAAGAGTTTGATTTGTACGTGGGTTAGTGAATAGTGAACATAAGTCATATTATGTATTTTTTTCATTTTTTACTACTTTGTATGATAGTTTATCTGCATAAAAATATCTACACTCCCACCTCTTATCTGCCCAACCAATTAATTGCTTGTTAATTGCATCTACATGTGTTAACATAGCTTGAAGTGAATTTTCAAGCATGGTTCTTTCTAAGGTTGAACTTATAGGATCGTTCAACCTCATAATTAACTCATTTTTTATTGTTTTTTTCAATTTCCCCCATTAACTTTTTGTTGAGTTCCAAGAGGATGTTGAGGAATTGTTGGAGGATTTTGTTGTTGTGGTTGTTCATCAAGATTTTGTTGGTGTGCTTTTTCATGAGGAGGAGAAGGGTTTTCAGGAGCAGAATCAGGTGGATTTTCAACTCCTGATAATTAAAGAAATTAACATAAAAAACATATTAAATATACCTATTTAACAACAAATTCACAAAAAAAAAAAGCTTACTCCTTTGAGTTGCTCGTCGACGTGGTAAAATTCTAGCAAAGAAATAATATTGATTCAATGAAGAAAATGGATGAATTTGAGGTCTCCACAATGTGAGCATGCCTTGGAAGGGTTTGCAGGCCGCGAATGAAGAAATATGATAGTTAAAATGATTTGTATTTTCTTTTTTTTATATAAAGAGTCATAACATGCTCGCATTATGGCTTTTCAATTTTTATAAAAAAAATTGGCCACAATTAGGCCCCCCAAATTCTTGCACCCACCCATATAGGCCTTAGGGTCCAAGGTTGAGGGATAGGTTTAGGTTCAAGAGGGCATATGGTATAGGGTTGAGGGTTTAGCCTATAGGCTTTAAGGCCTAGGGTTGAGAGATAGGGTTTATGGTTTAGGGTATAAGGTTTAGGGTTGAGGGTTTAGGGTTTAGGGTTTAGGGTATAGGGTTTAGGTTTGAGTAAATGGTTAAGGGCTTAACCTATTAGATTTAGTTCCTAGGGTTGAGGGATAAGGTTTAGGGAACTAGTAGTATAGGGTATAGGGTTTTGGGTTATGGGTACTTTTTGTCATTTCATGCCACCAAGTTAGATGACCCATCATTGATAAATGATCTGAGAGATCCTAAATGGGCCACTTTGCATGGATTTTCCTTGAGGGGGTCTCAAATTGGCTAAATCCTAAGTTTTTGGGCTTTCGAGTTGTCACTTACTTGCCTATCGGCATCCCTTCTTCATCACCCCCATTCATTCTTCTCTTTTGCTTCAAGTCTTTCCAATTTTTGCTAATTGTTTTGAGTCTCAACCATCAACCTTACCTTTTAAACCCTTGTTGCTTCTTCTTCATTAACCTCAAGCCTTTTCCCCATTCCCCTCTTTCAAAAATTTGACTAAGTGTCAAATTTTTGGGTTGAGGGAGTCGAGCTTCTCTCTTACCTCTTACTTGCTTTTGGTAAGAGGTATGCCTTCCTCTCGACACCCGACATCCAAAATCCCTCTTTAGCTTTCTAGCATTGGGCCTTCAGCCTTTCTTCTATCTCCCTTTTCCCAATCCCTGATTCTTGGTGACTTTCTTCAAATTTTTCCTTAAGCATTGATATTGGTCGCTAGCTTCAAACCTGATAATGCAAACATCTGAGATAGTAATTCCTTGCATTAACATTAAATCATTCTTTATGGTCAAATTTGATAGAAAAGAGAAACATTTTCTCTTTAGTTGCAACCTTCAAACCCGCCCAGGTAGAAAAAAAACTAAAATTAACTAAAATTCTTAATTTTTGAAAAGTTTGAAAAATGCTAGCCAAATATTGAAAGAGTTGGCCACATATAGAAGGAAGACAATTAAAAAATTAAAAGTTGAAGCTCAAGAGAAATACAGAGAATACGAAGTCTCCCATGGTATGGCTAGAGTTTCTTATGACTCTTCTAGAGAAACTGTGCAAGCTTCACTCTGACTCCCTTCAGGTTTCACAAGTCTCAAACATAAGAAAAATTTAAAGGCAATCAATCATTGGTCAATGTTGGTAATTGTAAATTTGAATCTTTCAAAACTCGAAATGCCACATCACACATAAAAACTATGTATCCAATGAAACCCAAACAAATATAAAACAAAAGCTACAAAAATTGCATATCAAATGTGTATAACACAATCAATAGTCTTGAATGAGAGTTTCAAAAGCCCTAAGATGAAATATATAGAAAATTAAGGGAAAATAAATAGTTGATATTAGTCCTCGAAGATAGAATTTTTTGAATTTAAACAAAATTTGATTTGATAAAAATACAATCTCATTTGATCTTAGCAATCTGATTCGATCTTAGGTTGAAAAGAGACCCAGTATGAGGACTTTTTAGAAAAAATCTAGGATAGAATATTAGAAGCATGGCCAACTTCTTCTGCCAAATTGATTAGGGTGATATCTGATAATTTTAAACAAAAACATTGGGCTAGTATGTTGCTTCTCGGTAGGGATTTTTCAGACACATAATAAAGCCTATCGATTAAAAAATGTTTAAAATAAATAAATAAATAATCATAAATAACAGGATGCAATGCCAAATTTAACTTCTCATCAATAGAATTTAAACATTAAGAGAGATCAAATTCAAATCATTTTACAACGAACAGGATAGTAGCTATCCAACATAACAAGCAATCTCAAGATAGTTCATTTAGCTAGATGATAGGCTTCTCCTATGGAGTTGCAAGTTCATATTTAATTGAGAAACCTGTCTCATGCCTACAAACAATTCCCACACCATTGAAAAACCAGTCTTAACTATCAAAAATAGTTGGAATTTAGTATGTCTGATGGCTGTAAGTTGAATGGAAATTTTTTCGAGTGGTTGAAACTGCCTCATGCCTAAAAATATATTTGGACTCACATTTAATACTTTTCATTCAATATCTGAATCAAATTGGATTTCAGTCGCGTACAAAAAAATCTTGTCCCCAGCTCATGAATCTCAATAGCCCTAAAACCTCAATATTTTTAGATTTCATTTACTATGAATAGAATAAATGCAGCAAATGTAGGGAGCTTGGTTTTCGTTCATTTGTTTAGGAAAGTTCCATTTTTGTAGGGTTTTGTATAAATTTTCCTTTTCTTGTATCGTGATCGTAATTTTTCCATTCAAAATGAAGGGAGCAGAAGTTTTAATGGTCATTTTTGCAGTAGTTGCATCTACTAGCTTGGATTTTTTTGGCCCAAACGAGCGACATTCAGATCAACACTTTCTCCTCAGCAAGGGTGAGCTTGCAACTTTGAGTTTTTATGCAGATCTTTTTATCAATCAATTCTATGGTTTTGAAATTAGTTTTGTGGGTAGATGATTTTGCATTATATTTGTATATTATAGGGAAAGTGAGCAATTTAGAGAGACCCCGTGTGAGGAGTTGTAGTGCAAATTGTGTAATGAAGATAGGTTTGAATCGAAGTTTGATGGGCTTCACTTTATTGAAATTTTGAAAACTACTCACAAACAGGGTTTATAAGGTTTCAACGAAATCTTGTTTTGTTTTTGGTTTCATGGGGATTGTTCTTATGTATTTGGATTTAGTTTTGGCAGGGTGTCTGGATGAGAAACTTAAGATTGAATTTTTATATTTAATGAAATAGAAAACTTGAGGTAAGTCGCTTGTCATGGTTTCAATGAGTTTAATTTTTTTTGAATATGCACATGGCCAAATCATTTTTAAAATGTGTTTATTTCATTCTAAAACAATTCTATTTTCTCATTCTAGATATTTATTTTTATCCTAAACTTTACATTATAACTATAGTTGTAGCACTTGCAAGTTTGCAGCTTTATTCACGGTTGTTTTTTATATGAAAGCTATCTTTGTTTTGATATGACCATCGAATGCCTTAAAGTTACCATTCATATGGTTAGCTAAATTTATAAGAATTATTTTTTGTTTTACATATGTGGCTTTTGGACCTATTTTGGAAAGTGAAATCTCACAATTAATCACTAGGTCACCGAGTATTTAAGGATTGCTTACCTTGATATTTACGATTTTTTGAATTTTAAAATTAAGAGCTAGATTATGCCTTATTCCATTATAATCTTTGGGGGTCTTCCAAAAAAAGTTGATTCGCATAATATTTGAGAAATTTTAAATCTTATAAGAGGATATATTACAAGTTCTAACTTCTAGTTCATGATGTACAAAAGATCCATTCAAACAAACGTTAACATGAATTCAACAAGCTATAGGTTTTTATATTATGATAAAATTAACTTTCTTTCATGGAACATGTAATTGTTCTAAGCTTTTATAAATATATAATTTTGAATTGGATTGTTTGGAACCTTTCAGAAGTTTCTAAATTTCTGATTTTATTTTGACCTTGCAAATGAAATGAATTTTCAAACTTGGTAACTATGATGTGTATAATAAAATCATTGGGAATTAGGGACAAATCTTCATGCTTCTTTCAACTCTAGTGAATGTATATTCAATTTGGTCATAGAAAGGTTTTTATGTCCTAGTATATCAGTTACTTAAACATACATCATGCCACCTATCATCCTTGCATATAGATACACATGATAGAAAGGCTTCTAATATTTGTTCTGAGATATCTATCATGTTTGGAAATTAGTCCGTACACCCCGTTATTCTTCTTTTGTTTTCCTTGGTAGAATGATTTGTTGGTTCTATGTCACATGGGATCTTCACATATCCACCTTTTGTATGAATTTATAACTTTTAAGGAAATTGAAATTACACCTACAATGTTTTGGTTCATGGACGCTGAAGCCCATGGTTGTGCTTGGTTTCTTATGTAAACTAACATAATAAGGTAAGGTTAAAGAGTGTGGAGCCAAATGTTTCTTCTGTGGTCTAATTATCTTGATGCTTAAACCCAGATATGTTTCACCAAAATGTATTTTTTGTTGAATTCTATGATGTTGGTCTAATAGGATAAGCTTCACTGAAGTTAAAACTTTGTTAATTAATTCTATGTCATTGTCTGATATTGTGTACGAATATTTATTTAACTTTATCAGTTGAACAGTTGCACATAGTTGAACTGTATTAAACAGTATAGAGCTTAACTAAAAATTCAATTATCAACTAAACAGTTGCATGTAGTTGAACTATATTAAACGGTATAGAGCTTAACTAAAAATTCAATTAGGGTACGATTTCATTCTTTTGCTGATGTTTGTTTGTCACAGAGGTGTTGTTCCATGTAGAGGAGGTATGACACTATCTAAAACAATCCCCAGCTTGCAGATACGGTTATCTTTTGTTTGCTTTCTAAATAGAAAGCATCAAGCATTGTCAATGCTTGATTTCATTAGAATTTTTTAAACTTTTGTCTTTTTAGAGAGCAGGTATAAAGCAATTACTAGTGCATCTTATCGTGGAGTTGTTGGTGCATTACTGGTTTATGATATCATCCGACGTGTTAATCCATTTTTAACTTGTTTCCTTACCGTTTCTATTAGTTTTATTGTATTTCTATATACTTGTTTGAGCTTGATGTCCCTCAATCTATGACTGTGTGAACTAGTTCTTGGTGCATTACTGGTTTATGATATCACCCGACGTGTTAATCCATTGTTAACTTGTTTCCTTAGCGTTTATGTTAGTTTTATTGTATTTCTATATAGTTGTTTGAGCTTGATGTCCCTCAATCTATGACTGTGTGAACTAGTTCTTGGTGCATTACTAGTTTATGATATCACTCGACATGTTAATCCATTGTTAACTTGTTTCCTTAGTATTTCTATTATTTTTGTTGTATTTCTATATACTTGTTTGAGTTTGATGTCCTTCAATCTATGACTGTGTGAGCTAGTTCTTCCAACTTTGTTCTCTTCAGTTGTAACAAAGCTTCTTCCTCTACATTTCTAATTAATATAATATAATTTTTTATTATTACAAAATAAAAGACAATAAATGA
This sequence comes from Sequoiadendron giganteum, assembly GCA_007115665.2. Classification (NCBI taxonomy): domain Eukaryota; kingdom Viridiplantae; phylum Streptophyta; class Pinopsida; order Cupressales; family Cupressaceae; genus Sequoiadendron; species Sequoiadendron giganteum. Next base: position 199,581,707 of record CM021106.1, read on the forward strand.
CTCTCATCTAAGAAACACATCGCTTTCCATTCACATGCTTAGTTAATATAGATTGAGATGTAAAATTGAAAGTATATTTCATTTAATTTAATTTGAGGAAATATATAATTTAAAATTAGTGGATCATATTTAAGAACTATTTTTGTGAAAGGCAATTTTTTATTAATATAAATAGGATAATTTAAAAAACACAACTAAAGTATTGTTCTTATTTTCTTTTGTTAAAAATTGCATTTTCCATGGTGCAAATATTATTACACTAATTTTTAAATTGATTACGTTATAAATTATTTCATTAACAAAGACCATTTCCATAACCATCAATTTAAACTTCTATCAAAATTTACAAATCATTATTATTTTCCTAATCAATTGCAACATTTTTCCCTTATACATGTGGCCCAACTAATGATCAAGCAAAAAACAGTTCCAGATTTAACCTCTTTCTAAAATCTTTATTTTTGTTACTTTATGATTTTCACTCTTTTTACATATGTACAACATATTTACAAGTTGTATTTTTTTCATCTAACAACATTGTGTTGCAATTCATATAAATTCCAGGACTTCAAAAGAAGAGCTACAAAGAAAATAAACCGACATTCTTTTTTCACTTTGATATATGTAAATTGGAGCTACTACTTGTTAAAAAAAATCTAATTGTTTTAAAATGATCAAGACCTCCATCACAATTATATCATATAATATATTGTATATAGATTTGAAATTAAATATAATAAATTAAGTAATGTTCAAATTCATTATTCATTTTAGCTCTAATTTCCTATGAGTGTATTCCTTAACCTCCTATGGGTTCAATGTGCTTAAATAATAGTGATAACAGCGAATGCAAACAAGGGATTTAATAAATAACAATGATAAGAGCGAATAGCGTCGACAAACAGCCTCATAAAGTAGAGGAGAAACACGGATTATACGTGCAGAAAAAGTAAGACCTGACTTATTGGTGCAAAGTAAATAAAGAGTCCGATCCACTTTATTATGACTTAATTGGCATTATGATCTTCGGAACTCAAGGCCCAAAGGGTTTCTGGTTGTAGCAGTCCAGATTAGGCCCGTAGCGCACTCCCAATATATCACAATACCTCTTGTAGTAACCTATTCGATCCTCCATCTTGGCGTTGGATCCTTTTCCACATTCCTCCCCTCCATTGATTATATTGATGGTCATTCCGTATCCAGCAACTCTGCCTGCAGCACTATCGCTGCTCGATGGCGTCCATCTGCCCGTCATGACGTCATGGCATGACGGTTTGGGAGACTGCGCAGTCATCCAGAACCAGATCGCCGTCTTAAACGAGATTGTGGGGTCTCGAGCAACAATATCTGGGTCGTTCAGTCCATCGAAGCCTATTGCCTTCCCAGCCGCTATATAATTATAGTTCCTGCACAATACCCACAATACACATTTCGAATTAACAATATAGTAACACCATGTGTATAGTCTTTTAGAATGAGTTTAGATAAGAGGCCTACCATGATAGCTGGATGGGCCCTCGACCATAATATTGCTTTCCAGAAGCACAAGGAGCCTTCTGTGTGTCACAGTGATCTCCACCTGCTTTCTCTTTGAGGAAGCAGTACCCCCGAGCGTATGGACCATCTGGCGCTGTTGCCCACCCACCTGTTGTTACAACATCAACCTAACCTTATCAAACTACAAATAATCGACCGTTTGGATTCACAAAATTAGGAGACAACTTTAAAATGCAATTAATTACCGGTGGTTTCATGTGATGTTTGGGCGAAGAAAGCAGCGAGTTCTCTTTTCTGGGCAATGAGATCACCGGTGGTTCCAAAGCCGTTGAAGGTACTGGCTGCTGCAATGAAGGAATTATATCTGTAGAAATTGTTCCCCGAGCAACCCCCGTCGTTTCTGTGCTTGAGCATTTGATTAAACACATTTTCAGTAATAATGGAGGCCATTCCTTGTCCTACAAGGGTGGGTCCACCCCCTACACCACACTGGCTTTGGCAACCAGGCATACGGCAATGATCAGGAGTGTTACCACACCATCCCCACTGGCTGCAGCAGAGCCCGCCTGGACACACGGCTCCGCCTGCTTGCTGTCCGCAATTCTCAGCAATTACAGTCATACCCACTACAGTCAAAGCTATTAGTGAACAAACTAACATCTTAACCATGCCCATTCTGATGGTCTAATCGATGTTCTTGCTCAGGGTGGTAAAAACTCACGTATTTATAGGAATAAGAGGAAGATTTCCATCGCCCATCAAAAATGAACTGCAACTTTCAAGTCCAAAGCGCGTAAGGTGTTCCTTCTAGGAGAGGGAGCAAAGACCGAAACGTCTTAGACCGATGCAAGACCATAGAAACAATCATCTCCGTTCTTTTTGTCCTGTAATCTACACCTTACACGTCTGTAGAGTCTCAAATTCATCTGCACCCTACACTTTCTTTTCTCCACCGACACATTGCGTCTTCGGAAGCCCACATCCACACATTCTTTTCTGCGTAAACTTGGGCTTTTCTCGTACGGTTGTGGCATTAACAGTTTATAACATATTTTAACCTCATATGGAATGTTGCACTAGAACGATCGATTGGTGTACCTATGGCGGTGGCTTCACTGAATCAGCTGTGTCCTTTAAAGCTAAAAGCCTTTAATTTGTAGTGTATGATATTGGTCTTACTCTATTTTGCTGGAATATATGATGGGAACGTAATTAATGGATTTTGAATGATATTATTAGACATGTACGTCAGGTTTGGGGTAGAATGATGGTTAATATGAAAGAAGCTTATAAAGTTCGGGTTCAAGATTATCAATCAGTTTTGATGAGAGTTTGGTATTTTGGCTTCTCCATCTTCTCCTTCTCTAAATAGTCTTCATGATTTTCAAATTATTAAATGGGTTCATCTTTCTCTAGACTTAGTTAAATTAATATAGATGGAGCTTCAATAATCAATTTTTAAAAATATTGGCATGGGAGTTGTTTGCTATGATTATAATAGTGAGGTTAAGTTTTAGTTTGTTAGTAGTCTCGGTGTTGTTTCTAATAGCTTTGCTAAGGTTATGATCATTCGACGAGCTCTTTCAGAAGTTAAGCTAAAGTATTTTTCTCATATTATTCTAGAATCTAACTCTAAAATTTTAGTTGATCATTTCAAAAATAGTCTTCCTCTCACTTCGAGTAGAGGCAACTCAATGAATGTAAAAAAGGCATCGACATCCTCATTCATAGTTTCAATGTTCTCCAATAGAGCCATAATAGAAGGGAAGGAAATTAAGTTGCTAATTTTTTGGCTAAATCAACTTCAAATTGGAACAATATCAGGATTGATATTGAAAATAATTAGGATTTTCTTATATGGGATTTAAGTAGAGTCTTTAGTGATTTTGTGAATGTTGACTACAATACCTCTATGGATTCTTGATTCATGTTGGTGTTCAAACTCTTGGGGTGTCTTTTCTACCAATTTTGTTGTTATTTTTGTTAATTGGCTTTTCATTTGGTCTATTTTTTAGCATAAAGGCAAACATTACTTCTAATACTCGCAACATGAACAATCTTCAGGGTAACAAGGGCTTATACCTTGTCTAAGGGGTTTGGAGGGTTCCTCCCCTTGTACTGATTATCTATCTTTAGTTCATCTAGATTTTCAAGATTTTTTGGAATTGGTGTGCCATGAGTCTTTTTAAGATTGACAAACCCACTTTGTAATCAGTTGTTGTTTTAATATATTTTATTTCCTTTATGTTAAAAAGTAGTTTGTATATTCAAGGGATGATGTTTATTAAAAAGGTCGTTGTTGGCACCTATTGTACCTTGCACGATTAATTATTAATGTGCAAAGACTTTTTCTTTTTCTTTAAATGAGCATTCCAATAGATAAACAATTTTTGCCTCCTAAATGATATGTTCCACTTCTTGTATAACATCTAAGTTTGTTGCACCAAGTCTATCTACATTTAGAGTTACAAGTTTGACTAGAGTACTCCTTGCAAAATTGTATATTTTGCAAGAATAGTTGCAAAAAAGAGCATGGGATTCAAAATGATAAAAAAAACTTCTCTAATGTTATCCTCAAATCCAAGATCAACTAGCCTATCTACCTCATCTAGAGTTAGGTAATTGTAGCAAGGATAAATCATAATAATTCAATCAACGATCATTATAGTTGTACCATCTTTTAAAATTCATATTACAAAGTTCATAATAATCTTATTTTTTATTTAGTTACAAAATCAATAATGAATTTTTTTTAGATGGTCTATCAATAAGAAAACTCAAAAAAAAAAAAGTTTTAAAATTCATTATAAATCAATAAATTCTTTAGCTAGCTAAAAGAAGCAAGCTACTTGTTTCAAGTTTGAAATGCATTCCAATACAAACTAATTAATAACCAAATGGCTCAAAGGCCAAGCTATGTGATATTAGAAAGGATTGGTTGGTTAAACTTGCAAACAAGGGACATCACATACAACACCAACTATAGTTTCCATTAGCCCCATCATTTATGAATTGTGGTAGTAAATTATCAAAATACACCATCTAAATTCTTGTTTATCTTGGTGATAGAAGTTGCATGGTGCAACAACTATAATAGAAAATAGTGTCAAACTCATGAACATCAAGAAATTTTAGGAAATAAATGGAAGGGCAAGGCAAATGGATAGATAAAATGAATAGTAACCATTGAGTAGTGTAAACTATGGTAGAAAAGGCTCCAACAAGTCCTTAGAGAAAAATGGGTTCTCATCTAGGATTAAATACTTGTCGCCTACACAACTTGACAAGTTAATGTGGATTTTAGCTCTTTAACAACTTCCAACTAACAAGAATCTAGGATGATATATGACTTAATGCTAATTGAAAGATATAGATTTCATCAATATATTTCATTATTTTATGTCCATTACAAATAAAGAGAATTTGATTTTTTTAATTCAAAAAACTTGCTTTGAGCATTCCATGTGCCTGATCAATCACAGGTAAAAGTATAAAGTTGTGTCACATTTTCAACCAACTTATCAACACAAGTGAATTTAAGTATTTCTAACTAAAATAAATTTTGGTCAAACATATGATCTAGTTAGATTCATTGTAGCTAAGTTAGATATGGCCACAATTTATCTAAATGAGATTTTTCTCAAAATACATATATAGCACCACTTTGAGGCCAATTTACCAAAAAAATAAAATTATTAAAAAACTTGATGTTTCAAAAACTCCTACTCATGCAAAAAAAATTTGTTTAAATATAAAAACATAGTTTTGTACGTCTATAAGAGTAGTTTTCAAATATATATAGTTTTTAATATTTTAATTTTCTTTTATAATTTTTTGTTATTTTTACTGAAAGTGGGTTATTAGCACCAAAATATAATGTTGATTATCTTATAAAGAAAAAATATTAAAATTTATTGGAAGTTTTGAAAAAAATATGGTGCTCTAGATAACAGATTTTATGTCAAGATGGTTTTTTTTTCTATTTTGGATAAATAGTTAAGAAAAAAAGTGGCGTCCCATGAGAATAGTTGTGTTTTCAATACACACACATTTTAATATTTATTTTTTAAAATGTATTTCTCAAAATTGGGAAAAAACAAATCCATGCACCAAAGTTTAAACATATAAATATACACAAAAAAATGAAGGAAAAAATAAAATTTACTATATAAAAGGTGATGTCTTGTTTAACTTAATTTTTTAGCATTTTATCAACAACTAAATTATAGTGTCAATTTTACAAAAAACTATATTCAAATATTTTTTATTTTTTTTAAATAAAAACATAAAATAAACTAAAAAATAAATATTTTATTAATTTACATCATTTACAAACTCAAAACATAAATATCACTTTTTAGTGATTCAAGTTAAAAATTTGGATAAGTGTTAGTCGATTCCTTTATAAAAGTGTGACACAACTTTGTGCTTTTACCCTCACTTCCTCCTTAAATCCCATTATAATCATTTACATGGCCAAGAAGCAAATTTTCAATACTAAGGGATGGACTCTATAGAACTATCTCTTTATATGATGTTTGAAAGAATTCACTTAAACATTTCATATGGGGTTTTTTCTTATTGGATTTTCTAGACCTTTGCCTAATATTTTGCAAGTCCAAATTACTAAATGGATAAATTTTCCATACACATTACCCAATTATTTTATATTAAATTTATCCTAATCATGTAATTAATCTAATATATTTGTAAGAGATGGTATATAATGCTTTGATACCATGTAAGAGCTAAAGATTATCTCAACACCCAAGACCACCTACAAAAATAATGAAAACCTTCTACAAGAGAGTATGCATGAATATGAGCTTGCTTGATATTGAGACTTGTCAAAATGATGATGAGGTATGAAGTATATTACATATGTGTACAATGACCTTCCTTATATAGGCAAGGTGAGGAATAGGACTGAACATGATCGTGACATGTGTCTTAATCCTATGATATGTAACAACTAACAAACAAACTACCTAGGAATCATGTAATAAAGCTAGATAAGTTCTAGAAAATCCAGCTAAGAGTTCTAGAAAGAATCTTATATCCTAAGTACAAACTTAATCATCTGAATAATTCCCTTAATTACCTATTGAAATAAATTACTAGGTACAAGACTTAATATTCACACCAACACCCCCCTTAAGTGCAACTCAGGGAGAATATTATTATGCAAATGATGCAAAAAAAATGCAAAGATGGGTTCCGGATACAAGGCCATATTAGATACCCATGTACAAATGCAAATGAAATCTCTCACAAACGGAGAAAAGGAGAAAACCTAGAGGGACAAAACTCCTCTCCAAAAGAGATAAAAGAAAAAATTATGTGAGGAAGGATGTAGAACTCCACGATACCCCCAAAGTACACCATCTATCACATATATACATTACAATCAATAGCCCCCCATGAGGGAAAGAGAGAAACTATGTAGCCCCCCATAATGTGTAATCACCTACAAAAATGGTAAGTGTTTGAAGACAAAACATGATCTAATGTTAACAAACAACTTGTCTCCCTTTTGGAAGAAACAAAACCAAGTACAAATGCAGGAATGCTTCCCATTCTGGATAGGAATTGAAAGAAAGAAAAATAAATATGTATGATGATGTCTCTAAAAGCTGCTCATGTGTCTCCTTTGCCACTAAATATGAATATGTCACAATCAAATCAGGTACTATAATGACAAAAAAAGGTCCCCTTAACTTGGCCTTGATTTAGTGTTGTAATATGCCTAACATATTCACATTAGGTCTTGCGCCCTTGTGAACTAATGGCTTTTTATGGTATCTTGATAAAGTGTTTTGAAGTGTTGTAACACACTTTCACACTTTTCTAAGGTTTTATTAATGAACTAAACCTAATGAACCTCTTTTTAATCAAAATAAACCTTAATCTTGTGTTGTTTAGAGTGTTGTAAAGTGTTGTAACACACTTTCACACTTTTCTAGGCTTGTCATTAATAATTGGGCTTTCTTATACTTTAATTGGCCCTATTTTGCATCCACAAGTTGTTGCAAGAATGGACAAAGGAATAAAGGTGTTTTCATTGATGTCAACTAGTCAATTAATTATCTACTGGTTGCTATTGTCATTAGTTTCATGGTTACATGTTATTGGTTGCATATGTTGAGGATATTGAGAAAATTGTATTAAAGAAATTTTACAGGTATTTAGTCGATGATCCAGCACTTGCCCCAATGTTCGTGCGATTGTTGAAGGTTGTTATATCCAAATTTTTGGCTATTGGTTTGTTGTGAAGTTTGAGTTGTGTTCACTAGTTATGAACTATATTTTTTTGTGTTTTGGTTGAGGTCTAGGAGAAAATTTGTTGGTCTGGATTTCTCTTTGATTAAGTCTTTTGACTTGTGGTTCTAGAGTTAATATGTTTTGGTTGCATTGAAGATATTTTTGGTTTTTGGAAGTTTCGAGCTTAATTGTTCTAGATGTGTTTTACACTGGTTTCGTTGACCTTGTGTTAAGCACTATCTTCAAAGTTGATGAAGTGTGTTGGATCTATTTTGGGTCTTGGTGAAGTGTGTGTTTGGGTCGCCCTCATTCTAATTCCACCCTAGGATGTTTGGTGCTGACCTAATTTGAATTTGAAATTGGATGACCGACTTTGGATATCTTTTCCAAGGTTGGAGATAGTATAAATATAGGATGAGCTAGTAATGAAAAATGTACAAGAGAAAAGAAGGAAGATAAATGAAAGAGTAGATGCAACATTGATGCTATTTAGAAAGTGTGTGTGAGTTGTGTGTGGTAGATCAGTGTGAAGCTTAATACTAATTTTCCATATGCAATGAGTAGAAGGAGAACTCTATCATTCATGCAAGTTGATCAAGTAATTGTGGCGGAATCCTTTGTTGCATTGGGATTGTAGTCTCTCTGTAAAAAGTCCTCTTTGTCTTCTTTGTATCTCTGTGGTAGCAAGCCCTCCGAGTTCTATCCCTATTGGACAGTGAGTCCTTATTTCAGGCAGTGAGCCTTATTTTAGGTAATGAACCTTGTTTTAGGCAATGAGCATTTTTGTAAGGGTAAGTGCACCAATCTGTGACACAATTTTGATGCCAAATTGCAAAAAAAACCTGTAATAGGCCATATTGCGCTCTCCAAATGGCTTTACCATTTGGCGAGCACCAAATGGCTTGAATTTTGCAATGAGTTATATTACATGTATATAGGCAGGATGTTTGAGAGTGGTTTCAGATCTCTAGGAATTATAATGCAAATTCTAGTTTTTGGGAGATCTTAAAAATTTCAAACTTAGTCAAATTTCAGTAATCAGTAATTCAAATTTCAGTAATCAAGAGGTCAAATTTTAGTAGTTAGCAAGTTGTATCAACTTTCTCTCTCCTTCTCTCTACTCTCTATCTTTCCACTCCCTCTCTCTCTCTCCCTTGCTCTCTCTCTCTCCCCTCTCTCTCTCACCCCTCTATCTCCTCCCTACATCTGCCTCCCCCCTCCCCTCTCTACTTCTCTCTATCTCTTCTCTCTCTACATCTCCTTCCCTCTCTACTTATCTTTATCTCCCCTCTCTCTCTCTTTACCTACCTCTCCCTCCATCACTTTGTATCTCACATATGGCTCCCTCCCTACCTCTTTCCCTCTCTACTCTCTATCTCTCCTTTCCCTCCCTCTACCTACATCTCTCTCTCACTCTTTATCCCTCTCTTCCCCCACTTTCTCTCTAACTCTCTCCTCTCTATCTCATAATTCTTTCTCCCTCCCTCTCACTCTCCCCTCTCTATCTCACCACTCTCTCTATCTCTCTCTCACACACAAACCTATATCTCCCTCGCTAACACTCCCTCCCTCCATCCTTCCCTCTCTACTTCTCTCTATCTCTCCTCTCCCTCCCTCTCTCAACCTCACCCTCCCTCCACTTCTTTTTGTCTCTCCTCCCAATCTCTCTCACTATTGTACCTCCCTCCCTCTCCCTCTTTCTCTCTCAATTGATCTTTTTCTCTATCTCACCATTCTCTCTCTCACTCACACACACCTCTATCTCCCTACCTCTCCCTCCCCTCTCAACTCTTTATCTCTCCTCTCGCTTTCCCTCTCTATACATACATCTCCCTCCATCACTCTCTCTCTCCATCCCTTTGTATCTCACTTATGCCTCCTTCCCTACCTCTTTCCCTCTCTACTCTCTATCTCTCCTCTCCCTTCCTCTACCTACCTCTCTCTCTGTCTCTCCATCCCTCTCTTTCTCTCTCTCTCTCTCCTCTCTATCTCACCATTATCTCTATCTCTACCTATCACCCCCTCCTCTCTAAATCACCATTCCCTCTCTCCCAGTTTCCCTCCTTCCCTCTCACTCTCTCCTCTCTAAATCACCATTATATCTCTATCCCACTTTCCCTCATTCCCTCTCTATGTCTCACTTATCCCTTTCTACCTCTCCCTCCCTCCAACCTCCCTCTCTCTCTTTATCTCTATTTCTCATTCTTTTTGTACCTCTCTACTCTCTATCTCACCACTCTCTCCATCTCACTCTCCCTCCTTCCCTCTCTCCCTCTTATCCATCCCTCTCTCCTTCCCTCTCTACCTACCTCTCCCTCCACTACCTACCACTCTCTCCCTCACCCATCTTTCTCTCTTACTCTCTCCTTCCCTCTCTACTCTATATCTCTCCCCCCTTCCCTCTCTAATCTATTTCTCTCTCTCCCCCTTCCTCTGTCCCCTCATTTTCTCTCCTCTCACTCTCTCTCCCTCTCACACACACTCACCTCTATCTCCTACTTTCCTCTCCCACCATCCCTCCACTCTCCACTTCTCTCTATCTATCATCTCCTTCCCTCTATATTTATCATTATCTCCCCTCTCCCCCTATCCCTTTTTTTACCTACCTCTCCCTTCATCACTCTGTATCTCACCTGTGTTCCCCTACCTACCTAGGGTTGACGTATTAAGGGTCAAGGGTTGAGAATTGAGGGTTGAGAGTTTAATTTATAGGGTAGAGGGTGGAGTGTAGAGGGTTGAGGGTTGAGGGTTGAGGGTAGAGGGTAGAGGGTAGAGGGTAGAGGGTAGAGGGTAGAGGGTAGAGGGCAGAGGGTTTAAGGGTCAAGTGATTAAGGGTTGAGGGATTTGTTGGTATGTGGCGACTGATCATTCTATACTATACACTCTTCATGTATCCTCGCCGGGGTTCGGGGCCGGGCCGGGCCTCGGGCAGGGGTTCTGGGGCGGTAGCCCCCGAGAAAAATTTTTGGCCTGCTTTTTCGAGAAATTACTGAAAAAGGGAAAAATCCCCATTTTTGTATAACCCTAATTTATAAAGGGTTTAGGATAGAGTTACAGTATTATAAAGAAATAGGCGATTATTCGCGATATTGTAATAGGGTTTTGCACTGGTTAATAATATCATTGGATGGCTACGGTTTGGTGGATGTAGCCCACATTGGGTGAACCACGTTAAATTCTCTGTGTTATTTTTCTGTGTGTTTTACTTCTGGTTTATTTGATAAAATCTGCATTTAGCTTTTAGATATCTACCATTGAAAACCTAACAGGATTAGGGTATAGATTTTACTTGGGTTAAGGGTTTAAGGGTTGAGGGTATAGGGTTGATGGTAGAGGGTATTGGGTTTAGGGTAGAGGGTATCGGGGTGAGGGTTGAGTGTTTAAGGGTTTAAGAGTTGAGGGTATAGGGTTGAGGGATTAGGGTAGAGAGGGAGGGAGATATGGAGGGAGAAGTGAGATAGAGAGAAGGAGAGAAGAGGAGAGAGGGATATAGATATATGAGGGTTGAGAATTGAGGGTACAGGATTGATGGTTTAGGGTATTGGATTCAAGGTAGAGGGTAGAGGGTAGAGGGTAGAAGGTTTAAGGGTTTAGGGTTGAGGATAGAGGTTTTAGGGTATAGGTTTAAGGGTATATGGTTGAAGGATTAGCGTTGAGGGTCTAATGTATAAGGTAGAGGGTATAAGGGTTCAGGGTTTAGGGTTTAAGGGTTGAGGATTAAGGGATTAAGGGTTGAGGGTTGAGGATTGAGGGTTAAGGGTTTAATGGTTTAGGGTTTAAGGGTTGAGGTCAAGAGTTTAAGGATGAGGGTAGATGAGGGTATAGGGTTGATGGATTAGGGTTCAAGGTCCAACATATAGGGTACAAGGTATAGGGGTTGAGGTTTTAGGGTTAAGGGTTTAGGATTGAAGGTAGAGGGTTGAGGGATGAGGGTTTAAGGGTTAAGGGTTGAGGGATTAGGGTAGAGAGTTTAATTAGTTTTAAGGGTTTAAGGGTTGAGGGATTAGGGTTGAGGGTATTGGGTTGAGGGTAGAGGGTAGAGGGTTTAGAGGTTTAGGATTTAAGGGTTGAGGGTTGAGGGTTTAGGGTATAGGGTTGATTGTTCAAGGTTTTAAGGGTTGAGGGTATAGGGCTAAGGGATTAGGGAAGAGAAGGTGGGATGGAGGGAGGGATAAATGGAGGGAGAGTCTTGAGAGAGAGATGGATGAAGTAGGAGAGAGATAGAGGTTAGATGGTTAAGGGTAGAGGGTAGAGGGTTTAAGGGTTAAGGGTTTAGGGTTTAGGTTTAAGGGGAGAGGGGAGAGAGATAGAGGGAG